>VWZT01016238.1:185581-198351 GCA_013397055.1 Pachycephala philippinensis | reverse complement strand
AAAAAAAAAAAAAAAAGCCCATTCTGTTCTGAATCTGCTGTGATGAAATCGAATTTGCATTCAGCATCCATCAGCAGTGGTCAGAGGGAATCACTGTCTCCATCAAAGATTGTGCACTTTAAATCATCTGCTAGTTCAACTGCTATATATTTGATTTTAATTAAAGTTCTGTCATGAATTATAAAAGACCATATCTTCAAAGTCATTAATTAAGGCCCCTCGGTGTCTGAATACCAACACTGTAATGACAAGTGAGGTGTACAGTGACTAGCAACAAGCGGCTGCCCAGCAGCAGCAGCAAAGCAAGCAGAACTATTATTCTGACGTGTTCAGGATGGCACTTGCCCATTGTTACAGCGAAGCGATCTCCCATGAATACAGAGAGAACAGCAGTGGGAAATAGTCAGGCTTTGGCGTGGCACTGTTTGTAAGTAATGTGCCTCTTCCTAGAATTTGAGAAATGGGTCATTCAGTGCAGAATTCCTTAGGGTCTGTCTGAAATCTGAACGGCAGAAATGCCATAGCTCTGTACTAGGGGCTTAGGAGCTGATCACACAATCACATCAGTTTAGCTCTTGCCCTTACTCTGGGGGTAGGGGTGGCTACCTGGCTAGCAAAGGGCTTGGTCCCATCATCCTTACTCACATTTTACACTGCAAGGTGCCTCATGGAGCTCAACAGGCCCACTCACAACATATGGCACAAGGCAACACCAATGTGGATGGCAGGATCTCTTCCCAGTGCTACTGAGGATCATGCTGAGTTTATCAAGCTTAATCAAATACAGCAGCATCGGGACTTCTTCTTCCAAACCACCAGTATGTGAAAGCACCAGTATGTTTGAAGATAAATTAGTTCTGCACATTGTATCCACAAAGTCCAGTTCATTATCGAATTTTAAAAATGCATTTCTAATTTAGTAGCAAGCTAACAAATTATATCCACATGTCCACGGAACTTCACATCCTTAGGACCTAACTTCCCAAAAGAGAAAAGATGAGAGAAACAAAAGGAAAAATGTAATTGCTACCTTAAATACTGAAAATGACATCCGGTACCAACTGTTGACCCTTTGTACACTGGCCCACTCTCACCCCTCCATGCACACAAACACACATACTGATTTCCAACAGTTTAAAGACTCCCTCACGTGGTGGTCAGATATGGTGAATTAGATCACTGAAGCCTGAGCCAGCTGCTGAGCAGACAGAGAGCACATCCAGATAATAAATGATGTGGATGTTTCAAGCTTACGTTCTGTTACGATCAACCGTTCAACATACAGGGCTTGGATGAGCTCACTTGCCTGCAACATAAACGAGTTCTTGCTGAAGTTATTAATCCTTTTAAACTCAGTGGGGACTGCTGTGACTAACCATTGCTTCCCGGAGACAGAAGAACCTCACTAGAACAGATAAACTGCTAGTGTCATGCCTTCCTCTCTTCCTACGGGGGCACCCATCTCCTTCAGCCAGCTGCAGCAGGCACCCACCATTTCTGCTACAGGCACTGAAAGGCAGGCACTGGGAGCTCAGTGACTTGCCAGTGTCAAAGCCCAGAAAGAATGCAGTCCCTTAGCCTGTCACTACTGTTACTCATACAGATGGTCCATCTTCAGCACAGGTACCACTAAGAAAGAGCAGGAGTAGATAAATGATTCCTACACACCTCAGGCTCAGGGGGCCTCAGTCTGGCAACACGCTGGTGGCCTTGCTACTTTCTGCCACAGTGCCCTACAAGTCAGACATGTGGCAAAAGGCATCAAAATCCTTTTTTTAGCATAGTCCAGTCCCATGCTTTCTTCTGTAAGCTCTTTGGTTTCCTGGTACTTACAAACTTTTCTTCCCCAGACAAGAAGAAAGAAGGCTCTGGAATGCTGATCCAGGAGAAATTGCAAAATGGGATCTTTGAAAAGAGAATGAGTCACAAAGCAACCCTGGAAAACCAAAAACTAGCCAAGGTCTGGCTAAACTAGACCTTGGGATAGTTTCATTGGCACCTTTCCTGAAGTTCAGACAAACTTTTCCATCATCCAAGCTTTGGGTTTTCCAGTTCCTTAGAAGTTCCGTTTGAAACGCTCTGAGAACACCACATTAGCTCTAAGAACTTTAATTGGTTATTTCTTTTCCACAAATCGTGCTAAAATCAATGCAAGTCCATCTACATTAATCAAACTTGTTTTGCTTCCTAAACTAGAAGCTATAAACTGACAGCACATAACCTAGAAAACACGTGAGAAGAGGTTACATACACGTACTGCAATAGTTCACTTGCAGACACACATCCCACTGCACCCAGTTAGAACCAGCTGAGTTGGTAATCAGAGGATCAGCTGTTTTCTTAAGACCTTAATTGTCTTGATGATTATTTATTTCTTCAGCCTAGCAACAGGTTTCAATTTAAAACATGAATCCCCACCAGGAACAAATCCATCATCCTCCCATGGCCTGTGCTCAGGACACTCCGCCTAACATACTCCTCTGGAACCACGAGGAAATCATCAGCTTTTGACAAAATTTTGGAATTAGTGACAATAGGAATTGCTACAGTGCATTTCTGGAGGGATGACTACTCTGTGAACAAATTACCCAGGACACCATTTGAAGTCTAATCTAGAAACTGCTGAGTGCTTCTGAATCATTTCAAAAATCATTTTCTGAACCAGAAAAATCCTTTGATAAAAACAGCATGTTAATGCATGCTCATGTTTCTCTTATCACAGTCAGATCTACTGAGATATGTAGCTTACAGCTCAAAAGACATCATGATTCCCTTTTTACTGTTATTATTGAAGTATATCCTCAAAAGAGGTATTTGCCCTCTCAGACTGCATGGTGTCTGCCATACAGTAACTATTAATGCATGAAAGTAGACATTCAAAAAGTAAATTTGGCATCTTACTCACAAAGTAGATAGTTTAAAATTTTCAGTATGGAGTGGTTCTAACCTGAAACAAACTCAGTAACTATAGAGGAGCTTTTTAGGATTCAGGAGAGATAAATCAGTGTGTGTATCAGATAAATACCTAATATAGAAATTATATGCAAAAGGGAAATAATTTTTTCCACAAATACATAAAGGCAGTAGTAGGAGATACAACTCGGCTCCTTTTCTGTAGCTAATCCAGAGGTAGCATCTGTTTACATAGACAAAACATCTTATAGAGGTTTAAGGTAAGAGAAAGGAGATCTAGGTTATTGCTTCAGCTCTTCCATAAAGTTGGTAGATGGCCTTGCGTTATCTTCTCAGCAACGCTTTCTCTTCTTTCCCTTGGTTTTGTATTGCCTTTTTCCTTAATGTTTAACTTCTAGAGAGTCTACCCAGAAGTCACTAATTACTATCAGAGGTAATCTCTTCAGAGTATGGAGAGCTGAGGAATGTTTATGCACCAAACACTAGCAGCAGTTAACCCATCAGTCTGTCAATGTCAGAGTACATCTTCAGATGCTTCGGAGTCTGTGTCCCTGATTTTAAGCTTACCTAGTCTGAGATAACAAAACACACCATAATGTCTTCAAATTCAGCAAGAGAGGTAGGGTGACGGGGTCATTTGGGCTGTAAGTGACCTCAGGAGTCATTTACCCCAAGCTCTGACTCAAATCTGAGGCCAGCCAGCAGCCGAATGTCCCTACTGCCAGTATTGAGCAGCACTGCATTCCCAGCCTGTAAAAGCAGCACCTCTGTAGCACACTAAGACCAGAAGGATGGCATGGAGCTTAAAGACAAATATAAGGAGATCAGAAACATTTTACCCCAAATTTAGCCTCAATACAATAGGACTTCTACTCTCACAAAGTGTCACCAGCATTTATTTTGCTTTGCCAATCTGAAAGAGGGCAGCTCAGCCAGGATTTCTGATGTCATGTGCTGATGAAAGAGAATGCTTTTCACTGCTGAGAAACTCAATCTATTGGTTCACCCAATACCCATAAATCCAATATTCCATTATGTATTATGTTTCCTAATTGAACATAACTTGCTTAACTGCTCACTCACTGAAGTAGTACCAGCAAAGCAATTTACCAGCAAAAATGCAAACAAGGTTGAGAAAAAATGCTTCACTGCAGGTGTGCATGGTTCCTGTTGCTTTGCCAATTTCTTTTACGAAGTGTATTTAGAGGGTGACCTCAACCTACTCTCACTGCCAGCAAAGATAAGAAACAAAATACAGTGAGATTTTCAAACTGCACAGCCCTCACAGTCCCTTTAAAAGTTTCCTCATCCATTTCTGATCCGATATTCATTAGGACAGACAGAGAACAGAGCATTCATTAGTTTTCAATGAGGCTTATGAGTGCAACTGGAATGTGCCAGGACACATTTGGCTTTAAACAGCTTCCCTACAGTACCCTTCTAAATGAAAACTGCTAAGCTGTCATAAATTACATTAAAATTCTCATGAAAATGACGTGCTTCTTATGCCTTACGATTTACATCAGCCCTTGACCTAACACAGAGCACAGGGATAACTGCAGAATTTGCAACAAGATACATAATATTTTTACTTGCTTAATTAAGGAGACCTAAGAGTGACTTGGCACGCATAGTGAAGGCTTCCTTGGCCTTTGTTCTCTTACAGTGTCACATGGCCAGATACAAATATGAGCTGTCATCACAAACAAAGCAGAAGAGTCATTCCCCACAACCAAGTACTGGGCGCTGGAAAAACTGGATCATATTTTCAGAACTGCTGTTTATTAAGGCAACACTTTAAATGACCATGGATTTTTGCTGATGGGGAAAAGCTAAAAAAGAATGCGTCATTTCAAAGCTGAACCATTAGGGGAAAGTTGTTCACTGTAACTCAAGTCACATCGGATTCGTTCCTGAAAGGATGAGCAGGGATAAATACAAAACCACTTGCTGACAAAGAAAGTTCCATTCATGCACAAACTTTCCGTAACTCCTCTTTCTCTCCTGAGCGTCAAGTGTCATTTCCCATGGCTGATTCACCCAGCAGCCCTGCATACAGCTGCTGTGTTGGGCTCTCAATGGAAGTGAATGGGCAGCAAAAGCCCCTGCAAATGCTTTCTCCCTCAGCCCCACCTTTGAAATCCTTGCCTTTATGTAAGACTATTCACTTCATGGAGGATGGGGTGCAGTTAGCAAAATAGCTTGATATTAACATAAATCAAACAACTGTCAATATTAACTATCTGCAATCAATTATCAAAGATCATCAGTAAACACCAAACACCTGCAAAGTACGTTCTTTTCATTAGCAGCCCTATTTGTTAACAGGGGTCATACCTGGAAAACTTTCATTTAGCACACATTGGAAAGCCGTGGCAATCTTTATGGTGACATACAGGTCAGAGGAACTTTCAGAGCTGGACTTGTGTTTAGTAGAAACTGTACAGCCTTGGCTGGCCAGAACACAGTGTGCAATCATGCAGAATTGCCAACCTCCCATCTTGAAATGTCATGAGCCAAACCCCTAGATTAGGGATATTCAGCTAAAATAATATTCCACTTGTAACAGCACCTCAAAGCTGGCAATATTATGAATGACACAATAAATGGACTGTCCATGACAATGGCCATATTTACACCAAAATTTCAGATTAAGGCAGCTGCACCAGGCGATCAAACCCCCCTTACAAGCAAATTTTGTACAATTTCCCTGACATCAGTTATTGAAGTTCATTTCTGCTGCTGAATCTGCCTAATTATCTTTTACCCTTTAGGGTTAAGGTGATATCCTGTGTCTGTTGGTGTCTCAAGATGGTTCTGAACCCAACAAGCCACAATAATCTAACTGAGAGCTCTGCAGATTGTGCAGAGAGCAGGGAGGGAGTGAGGCTCACAGGGAGCACAGTGAGCCCTGAGCACAGACCCACACTCTGTGTAGCCTCAGCAGGAGGGGGACAAGAAGCTTCGCTCAGCTGCACTGCCCTGTGCAGGGTCTGTCTCAAAATCCATAATCAAAATGTTTGCTGCAAGGCACCGTGTGGGAGCATAACCACACATGACTAAAGCATATCATTATGTCTGTGACATAAAAATAGGCTAAAAAATAGTAAAAATGCCTAGCCAGGAAAATAATGTTTAGTAATTTCTTTCTCTTTTTATTTTTTTTTTAATTTAAAATACATGTGGGACACTTTGTCTTCAAGATTAAGTCAAGTTTTGTTTTTTCCTCTTCTATGGCTTAAATAAATGCTTTCACATATACAAATGAGGAGAAAATGTGGCCTCTTTCAGCAATAATAACTATCTGCCTGTTGCTACCTTAAAATCACAGCAATCACATCTGGTAACTGCCCTTTTCTCATGTTTCCACTAGTTTTCAGACTTCCTCTTGTGGTAGCTTGAGACTGCGCATCTGGATGTTTTAAACATACAAAGGAATTGCTAGAGCAAGCAAAAGGGAAAACGGTGCTGAGAGTTAAGATGTGCCGATAAGCAACTGGTGCACTTTGCAGCTAAAGTAACAGAGAGGCAGCGGGGAAAAGCTTTTTCCAAAGAGAAGAGCACAACTTTAGGCAGAATGAAGACTCACATTGGCTGTGGCTTCGTTTTTAAAGTACTATTCCTCCAAGTATATCTTTTTCACAAAACTTTAGCCGCACCGTCACCAATCATTAAGTTTCCTGGAGACAGCACTCCCAAAACAGACAAAGAACTAGCAGTGGTAAGTGTTGGTTTCATCTTTGCTTCAGATTTATTTTGTCGTTTCGTAAGCAGATGTTTCTTTCTTGTTTCAGCTGAGGCTAAGGAATGACTGTAGCATTCTTTCCCTAGAGTCTCTGGAAGTGCTAGCTAGCTAGCAAAGGTATCAGCTTTCAAAAGTTAAAACTCGAGCCAAGTAATGTTTCCTCTCTTAAAATTTTTAAAGCCAGCAAAGAAAGTCAGTTTCTTGGTATTTTTTTTCCTTAAGTCTCAAGATACAAAATATTTTCATTAAATCATCATGACTATAATCAAAAGATTGCAATGGTAAGAGGGGAGAAGGGCAAATAAGGGACATCTAATTTTTCTACTTAAATCAAGTAGAAGTGAGGGCAGTCGAGACTCCCTTAATGCATGTATCACAGCTTTCAGAAGTGTGTTTTCCAGATTGTTTACCATGCGTTGTATAAACACAGCTTTAAGGGACACTACAACTGAAAGCTGGCTCGAATTTCAGAAGCCATTGTGACTAGTTTTGACTTTGGAAAACAATCTCATCAAGGGTTTAAAGAAATTTTTTTCCCAAATCCAATCTGGAACAAAAAAAAAGGAGTTTGGATTTCTGTGATATTAGAAAATTATAGCCATAACTCTACAGCATTTTATTCTAACCTTTTTTTAGCCCTTTGGACCTTCATAAAAGTGACATTATGGGGAAGTCCATTTAACGGGAGATTGAGATGGATTATCCTTATTTTAGCATTTAAATTATAGACATTTCTCTTCTTCAGCAGTAAATCCATTTTAAGGAGGATTGAGATAAATTATTCTTATTTTAGGACATAGAGATTTGAAAGTTGGTCACTTTTCTTTAGGAGTTTGTCTGCATCTTGGGAAAGCTTGCCAGGTTAAAGAAGGTCTGGGGGAGGGTAGAGACAGAATTTCCAGTTGGGAGCTGTGTTGGAAAGTTTAGGAAAAACAGACAAACTGACCCAAAAAGGGCATTCCTCAGTCGTTAACAAAACAAATTCACCCACGGTTTTGCCTTAGCAGCACAGTAGCCAAGGGCTGGGGGCAGGGGCAGCGCATTTGGGAGAGGAGGGAGGGGTCCCACGTGTCTAAGAGCAATGTAACCACTCTTAGAGAATCTATTTTCTTAGACACAGCCAGGCTTTTATTCAATAACTGCAATCCACATCTCCCCTCATCTCTGTTTCTTTCAAACAACCTATTTATTATGTGTACTCAGAGGAAAATTACAAGCTGGTTTAGCACTGCATTTCTTCTTTGTCTTTCTTGGGGTATTCTTGGGCAATGCTAATTGGCTGCCTGTCCTCACATGCTGCATCAGAACAGCCCCAACACTCAGCATCAGAACACAAATTGCTGTGTTGCAGCTGGACCCTGTTTCACTAATGGGCTGGATCAAAATTCCAGATCACCACAGCTCCCTGCTGACTCTGGGGAAACTGCATTTCACAGCCTAGGCCAAGATGTGGTTTGCATAGACATTACATTTCTTCAAGATTCTCCCCTCATAGAACAGCTGATCATGGTCATTTGTCATCTTCAATAAAAATCTCCATTTTAGGAAAAACTGAAAGGGATTAGCTTTTTATTTAGAATCCTAGCAAGTAAAATTCTTTACCATGCCTCAGTTTATATTTTTGGTTGTATAGCTTACTCCCAAACCTAAAATGGCAAGAGCAGCAGCCTGTTTCTTCAGTAAACTCCATTCCTGATGTATGATCTATATTATGCCATGGTATGTCATTGGGGGATGCAAGCAGAAGCATAATAAAATCCATCAAACTACATGAAAGTGAAAATTAGGATAAGAACCAAACTGGCTTGTTTGATTATGTTCTCAATGCATTTCACATGATTTCCACCAGGCCCCATTAACCATGTGTAGACAGCAGCTCAGTGGAAGCAAAGATGAAACCACTCTGTGTCCTTTATTTGCCAGTGCCACAGTCTCTACTGGAGAAATACCACATCAGAAGTTACAAAAATCACAAAAACTAGCCACAGTCTGTGCTTAATCATCATGGATGGAGTACCTTCTGAAGGAAATGGTGTAACATGTTGATTAAATCCTTTTCTGAGTAAGCCCTGAACCATTTCCTATGCTGGGCAGATGAGGTTAGCCTGGACTTTGTGAGGAGGGTGGTGAAATCTAGGCTTGACCAGCTGCAGCTATCAAAGATCTTCTACTTTATTTTGCTCATGTTGTGGTCTTACCCCCAGTCTCCTGGGTGCACTTGAGCAATTAATTAGACACATGAAACAAGGTTTCTCTTGGGAATACTGGCTGGAACAAGAACTAAAATGTGCAGTCATTTTGTCAGGCTTCTTGCAATCCTGTTTGAAATAGTTCTCCCTGATATTCCTCATATATTTTTGGCAAATATACCTTTACCTCATTCAGGTGTGTTTCCTACCTTGGACTTGTAGTTAGTATTTGGAATACAATACGTGAAGCTGCAGACTTGTTTTTACCAGAAAAATCAGTAACTTGCAGCCTTCCTGTCTCACAGCACCACTGGCAAGGGCATCTCTCAGCTCTGTGCAGTGCCAAGCACCCATTTGGGTGCAGTTTGGGAACAGCTGCCATTTCACATGGCTGTAGCTTTTCTTTCACAGAGAAGCATAAAATACTGTAAACCCATCCTTAAGAGAAGGGGAGGAGACTTTGGTGGGTATTATTTTAGGTAGGAGATGAAAATAATGGGATTTGTGCCATCTTTTGGGTCCCTTATGACCACTCTTTTTTAATGAGAAAGAACTTTGTGAATTGCCACCATGCTGTATCAGAAACATCAGTCTGGCCATAATGTGCTGGAGCATTCAGCGCAGTTTTAAGGATGCAAATATTGATTGGCTGAAGTGTCCAGGCAACTGAGATGTTACCAAATACTTTCTTCCTAAGTTCTTTGCAATGTTTGGCTCAAAAGCAAACACATACAACATTCAAACAACTCTGTGTGGTTTCAATAAAGAATGGGGTTTTTCTTTGCAATCAATGTGGTCTCATTTGTGGGGTTGCTTTGATTTCTTGAGAAGTTTCTCAATAATCCAGATTCTTCCAACAAAAATTACACAAAATTTAAAACTGTAAGCAGATTTATACATCCTAAAGGAAACAAAAAAAGACAAACCCATTTTTACTTTGTAGTTCCACATTAAAGCTCTATGCCCTAATAACTAAAAGCAATTCATTAAGTAAAGGTGATAGCTAATAGTGGAAATGATTGTTTAATTAGCAACATCATGTGATCAAGGATGCTTTGTGTCAATTAAGGAGATTCTGCTGGTCCCTCACTTACTAGTAATAGTAATTTTGAAAAGAAAACTTGCAAATTAGAGGTGGGAAGATTAGATGGAATTACAGTAGTTATTTATTTATAATGATTAACTATTTATTTTATGAATTCTGAAGTCTTTGTTCTGTACTTTTTTTTTCCCAAGCAATACCTGAATAAATACTATGGGTGCCCAAAAGACAGTTGCAATTTATTTGTCCTGAAAGATACTCTGAAGAAAATGCAGAAATTTTTTGGGCTGCCTGAAACAGGAGATTTGGATCAAAATACTATTGAGACAATGAAGAAACCCCGCTGTGGTAACCCTGATGTAGCCAATTACAACTTCTTTGCAAGAAAGCCAAAATGGGAAAAGAATCACATAACATACAGGTACTGACTGGTAACGGGGGGTTCTGTTCACATATAACCATAGCACTTCCAAGACCCAAAGGCTAGACAAGAGTCCTTGAATTAGAATCCCTTGATGTTTGGATAACTACCAGATGCTTTAACAAATACCTCTGTCATTTCAAATTGTACTATATCAGGAAGAATCATCTCAACATCAAGTTTCTGGCTGAAACTAAAGAGATTTTGGGTTTACTCTTTGATCTGCAGCAAGCGTCCTAAGGGAGTTGGAGCAGGAGGATCTCACCTGCCCCCCTGCTCCAGGAGGACCACAGTACTCACTGATTGCAGAGGCCAAACCCCTCTTCATTCTGCAGTCCTAAAAAGGAGATGATTAAATAAATTTTAAAATCAAGCAATTGTATTTCAGATAGATATAACCATGAGTTACAACAAGCCTATTGCAATAAGTTTGGCATGTTCTAATTTTATATTCTTCTGAAGAGTTAGGGACCAATACAGCTCTCATTGTAGTAAAAAACTCACTACCTCAGGTGGTCCATGGAAAAACATTTACCACCAATGAGAAAAACCAGCAGATTTGTCTTAGCTGCTTGACTTGGTCTGCTGTTCCCTCACAAGTTTGGACTCCAAGCATCCCTTGGGCTGTGACTAATCTAATAAACACTAAAAATACCTGTGGCAGCTCTTGCAGCCCCTACTTGCTGATGTGCTTCCCCTGATTCTTCCTCACTCTTCTTAAGCTCAAAGTAGTTTCCCTCACTATGCACAGCCCCAGCAGCAAAGAATTGGAAACTTGTCTTCACATGGAAGGTAGCAGGCTCTAAGGCACTAAGAAGTCCAATTAAAATATATGCAGAAGAAGAAGAAAGCAACACACTCAAGAGTTTGTCCCTTTCTCAGGTCAGGCCTACAGCTTTATCTAACACACTTTTTCCTCCTATTTCCCCGTGTATCCTATTGCTGATGTACCTCTCACACAGGTAAAGGATTAGCATTCCACAGGGATGAAACAATATACAGCTAGAGACACAGGTGAGGGAGAGGAGCTGCTTTTCTGCTCTTATTAAAGGGCAAAACAATCCACACTTGAAATTTCCAGAATGTCACTGAGCTCCTTTTCTGGTCTCAGTGTTGATGCAAAACTCAAAATGTTTTATACAAGGCCCACTGCCATCCAGGCTTTACAGCCTCTGGATTTATAATTTTCTTCTTGCTGCTGCATCAATTCCAAAAGAAAATAAACAGTAAGTGCCACACCTAAACACATCTCTGAATCAAAGGAAGTTGTTTAGATCTCATGAGCAGCAGTGTTACCTCTTAGCTGGTTTCACTGAGTCTACTCAGCGTGTTGAGCAGTAAACTAATACTAATACAGGGAGGATGTTTGTGTGTTACTTAACTGTTGCTTTTACCTCTAAGGATTATAGGCTATACCCCGGATTTGGATCCTGAGACAGTAGATGATGCCTTTGCTCGAGCCTTTCAAGTCTGGAGTGATGTCACACCACTGAGATTTAACCGAATAAATGATGGAGAAGCAGACATTATGATTAATTTTGGCCGATGGGGTATATATTTCTATTTTTACTTATGTTTTTGGTTTTGTTCCTTTCATTAATCCTCAGTATTAGAATGATCCACCCTCATGAGCCTTTCTGGCAAACCTTGTCCTAGTTGGCTCATACAAGCTAAGATCTAATTTCATTAAGACTTTTTCTTATACATGAGAGAGAGAGAGAGAGGGAGGGAAGTATTTATATAATATCCTTACACTATATTTATCTTTCCAAAAGAGAACTGCTAGGGGCAACATTTTATTTTTAAATTTACAAATCAGAAATAGAACTGAGACATATTGGTATAGATCTTCAGATTATGTGAGCTGGCTTCCTGCCACGGAAGAGAATGGAATGCCATCATACCATTTATTTATAGCTTTGTATGCTGTTTTCCAGTGATAGTGGTGAGGGTTCTAACATACTGGAGCATAAAAATGGACTTGTGGCTTCCAATTTTGACTCCATAGCTGGTTTCCATTCTTTAGCATGGCAGAATGCAAGCTTTCAATGCATTCTTTGGTCTTGAAGAATTCAAAAATATGGATCATAAGCTGAACTATGGTTTGAGTGCAGCTGATGATGGGTGACTTGATTCATTTTCGTTGTGCATGCCTTCTCAATTAATTCTGGTTTCCCTTGAAAGAATGTTTACAGCTTTTCAGTGTAAACATGGGGCATTTCAACTTCTGGACAGTCGCAGAATTTTAATACCAATGAAGATACTTGTGCAGCCAATTACTTGGGAGGTAGACTTTGGAAGTTAAGTGCGCAGTTCAAAGAATAACTGAACTCTTTGTAAAAGCCTTCATTTCAAGCTGGTTTTCTTTGCTTTAGCTACTGATGAGTTGACCTCAAAAGCTGCAGAGATTCTGTACCCTCAGGACTTCAGATCCTCATCCAGACTGGCTCGGTTTGCAAA
>VWZT01016238.1:136679-185545 GCA_013397055.1 Pachycephala philippinensis | reverse complement strand
AAAAAAAAAAAAAAAAAAAAAAAAAAAAAGAAAGTACAAAAGCAGAAGTGTTTCTGCTGGTTTTAGTACTTGCTGGATATAGCCAGCTCAGAAACTGGGCAAAGAGCTCCTTCCACATTCAGTCATTGCTATCACTTTACTGCATGTCAGATTCACAGGGGCTGAGACAGCTGTGACGTTTCTTCACTTTTAACCTTTCTCTTAAGCAAAGGATCTACTTTGAAATAAATGTGAGTAAAGCACCTGATGCATGTCAAAATCTTCTCCTTGACAACTGACACACTGGTCTCCTGAAGGGAATGAACTGAGCTAGTGTTAAGAGTGACACCAGCCTGAAATCAGTGTAACAGAGGAGAGAATCAGGCCTGTGTATTTAGGGCTCCTATTAAATGGCAAGACATCAGACCAAAAGACCAGAAATGATGCAACTGGAGATGCTGGCAGCCAGCTTTGATGCACAGGTCAGTGTGGTGGGAGAGCTATGAATACCAGGGCTATGCCCGTGCCAGCCTGCCTTACCCACAAGTGGTGTACTTCCAAGAAAAGTCTACAGTGTATTAACAGGAGAGCTGCTTAACCTGCTGCTGCCCTGTGAGCTGCCTGACTCTTGGAGTGCTTGGAGCGGAGGAGGGATAGGCTCCTTCAGGGCTCAGAGCAGCACGAGCAAGCTCACTGCTTCCAGAGCTCACTGCTGACCCCCAGCTTTGCTTTCCTGCTGGGGTACTGAGTATCCTGCACTAGGCAAAGAGCACAGCTGTGTGAGGTGCAGGTGAAAAGAGCAGCCTGCAAAGTGAAATCTGTGTTTACTTTCCAATCTCTGTGTTGGAGAGTGATTACCTGAAAATATCCCTCATCTACAATATTTACTTCACAACTCCTTATCAGCCTTCATTGAGAAACAGCACTGTGTATGCAGTCACTCATCACACGTACAATTCTTCACGGTTCTTCACAATTTTTGATTTCTTTCCACAATACTTACGAGATATAAAATACCATGCTGTGACAACTGCAGTACTGACACTTAATGTTCTTTGTAAGAACTGGCTCCTTCTCTTCTGGTTCAATCTTGCCAGCACAACCCAAACCACTAAATTCACTCACTAGAGTATTCTGCTGCTGTCTTGGATGGGAAAGTAAACATGATAATCATCATTCATGTATAGACTCTGTCTGAGGTCATTAGAAACTGCTCTTTTTTGTCTGCTCACTCCTGCAGAACATGGTGATGGTTATCCCTTTGATGGCAAAGACGGTCTTCTGGCTCATGCCTTTGCACCGGGGCCAGGAATTGGAGGAGACTCCCATTTTGATGATGATGAACTGTGGACTCTTGGAGAGGGACAAGGTACCAGACTTTTTCATGTTTCCAAACATATGGCCTGCTGGCTCCTCTATTTCAATGCTGTTCCAGGCACTGCATTAAATGCTTTCAATATTTACTGTCAGTAAATATTAGGAGGTGAAAATCCATTTATACAATTTAAAATGTTCTCTATAACATATTTATGTAGTTCCTAATGAAATGTTATGTAGGATTTCTTTCTGTTCCTCTACTGTTACCCCATGAAAAACTGAATTAACAATATGTCTGATGCTGCAATAACCTTCATGAATTGTGCAAAAGTACAAAGCCATGACTACAATTTTGAATGCTTGTTCTCAGGGATTCAAACTACAACATCTTTAAGTTCATTTGTAAGAGGCAGACTGGTCAGTGTTTTTCTGCTCACATACCCTTTTTAAGATGATTTAAGCTGTGGCTCCAGTTGTTAAAAGTAGAACCATCCACTTGAGTAGGTTTTTATATATTCATAGTATCTTACAAACATGCAGAATATAAATCACTCATGCTGATGACTGACACAAAATTAACATCAAACAGTAGATTAAGAACATCTCCAAGAATCTTTCACAGGCAGTTTGCCATACCCTTAGAAGAAAAGATCTAGATAGTGTCACCCTGAACTAGACAAAAAAGGCCAAGTACCTTGGAACCTGTTTTTTCTGCTTGAACTTTTCCACAATCATATACGCTAACTATCATCTTGTCCTGTAAAATAATTCGGAACACTTAGAATAAGAATACAAACCCATGTTTGTGTTTCATTTCAAATTCTAGCTTTCTCATCTGTCTTCCCATCAAAAAAAGAATTGAACTTTAATACCAAAATAGTCATCTTCCTTCTGTTGGGCTTTCTTCCACCTTCAGAAGAAGCGCTGACTGGTAACTGTGCTAACTGGACTGGTTCCCTGCCTCAGAGGCAGGAGGGAACTGTCTTCCCTATTAGTGAAAATACTGCACAAGCAACCAGTTAGTTACTGCCATTAAAGAACTGCCATGGATAAGTGACTGATCTATGCATTAACAGATATTCCAGCACCAATACTGTATTCGTAAGACCGCACGTGACAAACTGAAATAAACCCCAGGATCTGGGTGTGTCTGTGTTCCCACCCCGTCCCCCCGTGCTACAGCAGATGTCACACAAGTCCCATTGGAAATACCAAAGTGGTTTATGAGGTACAAGGCATGTTCAGCTCATGTTCAGCTGCTGCCTGGAACCCTTGAAACTATACTGAACATTTTAGACCATATTACTGCAGAAACTAAATTACTAAATATATTAACAGCATGTTTATAACTTTGCCTTGCCATAGTAACAACATATATCTTTTTCTGGGCTGATTCTAACACTCCACCATGAGTAATATCCATGTAATTCTTTTAAAATTACCAGTTTATATTTCAGCTATGATCATCTTGCCAATAGAGAGACCAGCAGCATATTGAATTTCAAAGTGGAAATTCAGACTGCATTTCTATATCGGTATCTTCCAGGAAAAGAAGATGTCCAGAAACTGTATTTTTTGTATCAGTTGGTGGCTAATTTAACCACTGCATTTGTTCTCTTTGTAGTGGTCAGAGTGAAGTATGGAAATGCAGATGGTGAATACTGCAAATTTCCCTTCTGGTTCAATGGCAAGGAATACAACAGCTGCACAGATGCAGGACGCAGTGATGGATTCCTCTGGTGTTCCACAACCCAAGACTTCGATGCAGATGGGAAATATGGCTTCTGTCCCCATGAGTGTAAGTAGACCAATGTTTCTACTGTTTTTTTTCCTGGCAGACTGTTCTTTGCACATCCACTTCTTATGCTTTTCCAACTTCCTTTCCTTTTAGATAAAGGAATGAATGTCTTTCAGAAATCATAACAACGTACCAGTATTTGTACAAAACTATTAGAGGGTCTAGGAAAGCTAAGATTGTACTTTATTTCTACCTTCCTGGAATATGACCCGAACTCTGTTTCACAAGGATTTTATTTCATATTTGGAAACATTCATTTACAGATTGGACAAAGTGTATAATGCCTTCATGTAGCCATAACTTTTTAAAATTATACACAAGATTATTTTTACTATTATTATCTTTAAAATTAATTTATAACAATATGTTTCCTTTAAAAACAACAGGAACACATATTTCTGTGCTTGAAAATCTTGATGAGTCTTTACAGCTTGAGGATATAACGTTTCAGACAATTTATTGGTATGAGTGTTAATTTCATCTCCCATACATCACACAGCAGGAAACCTTTAGAGAAGCAATTAAGTATAATTGGCGGTAGCCTACTGAGGTAATTTATCAGCAGTGAGAAGAGTAGAGAAGGTAAGGTGCTTTCAGCCACTCGTTCCACCCCCTGTTTGCCAGTTCCTGGCACATATATTAACAGCCATTCCCAGTACTGCCGTTTCCCACATTCATTTATTTCCCTTTGTACATAACCAACTATTAGCTTTGGGCAGCAAGGAGGGTTTCACCACTCTTTTTACCTTTCATATCAAGCCCTGGGTCACTAAAACTCCTGCCTACTACTCCTGGGTCATAACAAAAAATAAGAGTTTTGAAAGAGAACAAGGCAGAAAGAAATGGTGCTTTTTTCAGATTCATGCTAATCCTGCTGGAAAAAAAACTGAACTTATTTATAATATTATGGCTACATGCAGTCAGTACAAAGAAAGAGAATGTAGATTGCTGAAAGAAAATTAGTGATGCTTAAGCCTCAAGCTAACAAAACATGTTCAGGGGTTTGCCTGCCCAAGAATGCACAAGTAGAGCCCAACATGTCCCAGCACACAAGTACTGTCACACATGTATGTGTATTCATCTGTACGTGTCTGAAAAGAACGCATTTTTCAAAAGTTTGCAGGCATGTGTACATAGAAGAAGTTCAAAATAGGATTCTCTGGAATCCTATTGTAGCCAAACACTAAATGGATTCCTGCTTGACAAGTTTTGGGGCTTTTTCAAGCTCATTTGCAAGACCATACAGTTTCAAATACAAGGTTACAGATTTTCTCCATCAGGATGGTAGTGCTTTGCAAAGATCATCTGTTGTAGAACATATCAGTCTTCTAGCCCTAATGTGGTAAAAAGTTATTCTTTGATTTCCGAAGCCCTAATTGCCTATTATAGATCACACGTAGAGCTGGGATCTACCCTGGTGACAGCTATTTATACAGCTATAGAGGATGGACAAGCAGGAGTATGAACTTTACACAGACTACAATTAATTTTTTAAAAAGTTATTGTTAGTTGTATGACTTTCAGAATATTTACTTCAGCAGACTGTAAGTGTGCACATGCACATAACTGCACAATCATTTTTTTGTGAAACTGCCATCTCCTTCATTTCCCACCGTTCCCCAAATCTCTTCTTCCTCGGGTTAATCCTTTCAGCCAGAAAAGAGAAAAATTTGGCTAATTTCTTTAAAATACTGCAAGCACTCAGATACAGTCAGAATGAAGCCCAGATTGCAGGCAGCTGGAGAAATGGAGATCCACATACCCTGACTGATACACCTTCGTAACATCCTAAAGTCACGCAAGGCTGAAAATGTAAGCAGTGAAGCACTGTCAGGGAGAGCTGGTTCTGAAAGTGAAGATCCTGGAAATGCCAGTGTCAAGGTTTGGAAATGGAACAGAAGGGTTTCAGCCTTTTGTTTCTGATGTAATTGTTTTGCAAGATCCATGAGCAGTTATGCACAGATGTTTCTTATTAAATGCAGAGTGGCATTGTTCACTCATTATTCCAAGGCACCATTTGCTAAACCCCAGCTAATAAATTCAGATAGGGGAGGATTTACATCAGAGTGTCTGTGTTGGGGGCAACATTCCTGGTTGTTGGCCTTTGTTTCTCGCATGTTTAACTCACTGAAGTTAGTGTCAATTCTTCTCAGAATAGAGCCACAGTGTATATATGGAAACATCTCTACAGCTTTGGTGCTGCACCAGGCTTTTCTAGAGCTAATCCCAGATCTGTACCCCAATTTTGTAAACTGATTGAATTATAGTTTTTTAGAGCAGGAGGTAAAGCAGAAAGTTATCTACCTACTACACAAATCTTACATAGGTGTGCTGAACTTCTCCTTTGCCATATGGGATCAAGGGATCTTGATATCTCTCATTTCCAAACCCCACTGACACTACAGGCAGTTTAGTCTCCTAACTATATATATTGGTGCTCCAATATATAACAATCTGTTTTGTGCCTGTACCTCCCTCACACTGGTCACAGTTCTTGTAGGCTGCTGCCCGACTGCTCTCCCAGGCAGAGTCCTCCTGAAGCTGCAGCGACCTCCACCTTGGATCTGTGCCACAGGGGTTTAGCAGCCTTCCAGCCTGAGGTTTCCTGACATCACAACTGGTTGATTTTTCTAGGAAGAGCTAAAAGTGAAGTTCACATATTAGCAATGTCCAGTGTGAATCTGCTCTCACTTCAGTGTATCTTCACCAGTTTTTAAATTGGTGAGCTTACCATGATGCAGAACAATGCCCTTTAGATCCCCTTACAAGCAAATTAGGCTTTTCTTTTGGGGAAACTGCCCCAGTCTCTAACTTTCATCTACATTAACACAATTTTATAGTTAAGGGGAGGGGGGGATTGAAAACTTAACAAACCATTGTTGTTAACATCACATGATGTAGCCTCAAGCAAAATGAAAAACTGCGTTCTGACTGTGACTCAGAAAGGCTGCATGCAAAGTAAGAGACTGACTTTCCATATGGTTTTTGCAACTTAGCCACATGTAAACCAATACAAAAAAGGCTATTAAAATGCAGAGTTTGCCAGACCCAGAGCTGGAAGCAGCTCATGGTGAGTGAGTCATCTAAACAACTCAGTTTAACTTTGCTCTCCAATTCTATCATTACTTTTTCAAAAAAATAAAGTCCTTCTCCAATCACAATAGCCACAGCCCTAGTTAATGCACCTTTCCTATCTCAGTACAGCATCTGAGACAAAACCCAACATTTGCAGCTTGCTCTTTTGGGGAAGCACAGTGTGTGTTGCAGACAGGACCCCTGTGTGGCTGCTTCCATGCTCAGGATGTAGAAGGATAGAATCACTCTCTCAGGCAGATGAGAAGTTCAGCAAACTTGTGTGTGTGAGCCAGGCCTGCAGACCTCCAAGTCCTCTCATTAGCGGGACTGGAACTTCTTTAACTTACTGGTTCATGTCCCTGATGCTGTGGCCAATTACTGGTTTAAGTGTAAAAGGCAAAATGGAGCATCTGTGTCACAATGTCCCATTGTCAGAGCTCTTTCCCAGTCACCCTTAAGCCAGAAGAGGTCTGGGGGGTTTATTTAGTTCTACTCTAAAAAGAAGCACACACATAAACAATGCCTCTTCCCACTGAAGCAAAGGCAAACCCCCTCAAATCCGACACAAAGACTGAGGCTGTAAAGACTGTTTAGTCATCAAAACCAACAGCAAAGTCAGAACTAACCTGCCAAGCCTTCCCACACACACACTTGGGTTTTAGCTGCAGCTTTAAACTGGGTAAGAGAGAGGGATAAAGGTGCCCTTGGGCACCTTCAAAAAGGCCCAGTCTTGGATGCTTTACACTGGGAATTCTAACAGATAAGTCATTCTGCAGTGCTGTTCTTAAATCTCCTGGGGAATTAGCATATGAATGCATGAAGGATTTTTTATCTCTGTTCAGTGCAAGGCCTAGAGCAGTTTGTTGCCTTCACAGTTTCCTCTCACCAGCACATGGCACAGCACAGACACTGTCCTACCATAGAGGATTCCCAGTGATAGAGCAGCCAGGAGACGACACAGTGAGATTCAAAAGATGTTTGATACTCCAAGCCACCTGCATTTTCATAGAATTTAATTTGGGGATACATTTTTTAAATATAAGCATGTGAGATTGTATCTGTCTTCCTCTAGATATTCCAGTAAGTTTAGTAAAATCCTAAAACCGATCCCAGAACTCTTGAGTCATTAATCTGTATCATTCATCAACAAGAAAGATTTCTGGTTCTCAGGGTTGAGCCATGGGGCCTTGTTTGTGCATGTGGACAGACAGTAAACACTCTTCATCCCCTCGCCTCCCCCAGAAGACCAACACACAACCTTCAGGAACACTGACCAAGCAAAAGGCAGGAGAAGCCTCCAGTGTTCAGCTTGGAGCAGTCATATTTATCCTCTCCTGCTTATGTATTGAGTGGCTGAGCAGGCATTCTCAGAAATGAGAAGCAAACACAGAGGAAGAACCTACAGGTTATTATCCAACTTTACTGTACACCAGCATTTTAGAGAAACTCTGCCCAAAGACTGCCATTCTAGCAAACATCTCTGACACGAGGTAAAGGAATCAGCAGAGAGCTAAGGAACATGAGTGACTTTCTCAGAACCCTCTTTCCAAATGTTGTTTCAAGAAGGAATATCAAGTTTGTGTTATGCATTTCTGTTAAGATCAATCAACCACCCCCTTCTATACACTTGTGAGACTGTCACAGCCCTGGTCTCTCTTGCCAAAGCATTTCAATGCTGGTGTAAAACAGAGGTTCTGAGTGTGAAGTGCATCACACTTGCTGGGTGTCTAATGTCTGTCCAGACCCAGGCACATTCCCACAGGCACACTGTGATTCCTTGTTCATACTGAGCTTTGTGTACTGACCTTTTCCTCTCTTGTTCTCCCGACAGCACTTTTTACAATGGGTGGCAATGGTGATGGGCAGCCATGCAAATTTCCCTTCAAATTCCAAGGCCAGTCCTATGATCAGTGCACAACAGAAGGCAGGACAGATGGATACCGATGGTGTGGAACCACTGAAGACTACGACAGAGATAAGAAATACGGATTCTGTCCAGAGACTGGTACGAGGAATGTTGCTTGCATAACACAGTCTAATTGGTCACTGTTTTAACAAGTCTCCTTTGGCACACTTTCACCAGAGCACACAGAAGCTGATGACTTAGACACAGTTTCAACAGAGGTGGCCAAGGCTGTAACTGGAACAGGAGCAATCTGTATAAACAAGGTGGTGTGTCACAGCACAGGTTTGTCAGGAATATAACAATGGCATTGACCATACAAATACATGGCTACCACTGCAGGATAATTACAAGCAGATTATGATTTGTTAATGGCCCTGGAAGAGAAGTCTCATGTGACAGAAGAAAGTATGAATAATATTTTAGCTTAATACTCACTATTTACACTTGTAAAAATAATCCTATTTAGTATGTTAGGCTTGTGTTAATAGATCTTTTCAGCAATTCAAAAGAACTAAGTGAAATAAAAAATAGATTTCAGCTTTCTTCACACCTTTTTATACTTTTTAACTTGAATTTTACTACATAAAGGAACAAAAATTAATTTAGAGCCTTGAATAGCTTGGCAGGTGTTCATTCTTAGGATCCATGCTACAGCCATAAGCATAGAGACTAAGTTAACTATGGCAGTACTAAAATATCTGGCTTTTAACAGAGCCAAGGGGAAGCTACATTCAAACCTACGTGCATCCTGCTTTTTGATTTTTCGGGGGTCTTTTGAAAATGGCCTAACCATCAGCAATACAGCTTTGAGGTACTGGTATTTGGCTTTCTGTTACTTTTGACAACCAGGTGTAACCCTTCCATTTTACATTACAAATGTCAAAAAAAAAAAAAAAAAGAAAGAATCAAATTCATTATACCCTGCTACATGGTTAAGAAGAGAAAATTCTAAAGGATCATTCAATAGACAAAACAACCATTATATCTAGAATCAATGCATTCAAAGTTCTAGGTAACACAGTTGCTATCACTGGAACAAAGAAATACGCTTACTTTAAGCTTTTTTTTCAGCATAAAAGGCCATTGATAAATAATAATGAATGAGAAATAAATACTAATAAATAATTAGGGACACAACCAGCTTTGCCTCTGTATTGCTCTCATGTACCTTCCCAGAAGACAGACCATAATTTGAAAGGAACTGTAATTGCAAGGTAACAGTATAAACGAATTTAAATGAGTTTTATATTATTTTCCTATTCCGTTCATGGTATCTACTTTAAACTGTTATTTTAAATGCAGTTACATTCTCTTCCCACTAGAAATCCTTCTACCTGCACATACAAATGTTATTTCTTATATATTACAGCCATATACTACATAGGTGAGAACACAGGGGAAAATTTTTCAAGTTTTTGCAGAACTACTGCTTTTAAAAAAAAAAGTTATCTACATTTAATATATCCTTTTCTTTAGAAAATGTTTTAAGTCATATGATTTTAAACTGTACCCTGCTGTCAGGGTATATAAATCTTATTCTTCAGTGGGACACGCACGAGCCAGGTGGATATTCAATAGCTCTTTAACCTTTCTGACACTAACCATACCTTCCACCTAAATACTTTAAAACATTTTAAATAACACCAGGAGTGAGCATTAAAAGGTAGATGCTGGACAATCACCTGCCACAAAACATTGTTAAACTGCTGCTTTCCCAGAGCTGTGAACATGAGTCCAGGGCTCCTTCTCACCCCCACCAAAACTATTGGCAAGTTCATTGCAATGGCAATGTCTAGACTTTTTCCTTTTTAATTCTGTCAGACCATTTTCAAATATTACTTTTAATCTTACTCTTCATATTCCTAGAAGGTGTGCAGTATTTCTGCTTCCTTTCTGGTTTTAGCGTGTCGTTTAGGAGAAGATGCAAAAGGGATCCCCTTCTCACTGTGTTTTCCTGTCATTTAACACAGCCATGTCAACAGTTGGCGGAAATTCCGAGGGAGCTCCTTGTGTATTTCCCTTCATCTTCCTCGGGAATAAATACGAGTCGTGCACAAGTGCAGGGCGCAACGACGGCAAGCTCTGGTGTGCCTCCACCAGCAGCTACGACGACGACCGCAAGTGGGGCTTTTGTCCAGATCAAGGTAACACCCCTTGTTGAGGCAACACGAGGGTGACTGAGCAGTGCCCATAGCCATGGCATCACGTGTGCAATGATTTCATTCTCATCATTCCTGCTGGGTACAGCTCTTCTCCCCAGCCTGAAATCTGAGCCAAGTCCCTGTACTGAAACGTGAGACTACAGCCAGAGTCACCCCCAGAGCTCGTCTCTCTGAAATATTCAGATTTTCTAAAGTTATAATGATGCAGGATCCTTCCAAAATACAAAACCATGAAATAAATTAATAAATAAATAGATGGGTTTTTTCCCACCAGTTTTTCTTTCCAAGGCTAAAAGCCACAAGTACTATAGTATTTCACTAGTATGCAATAAATTATACACTGATACAAATTAGGAACAAACACTAAATGTAAAAAATTAATACATTTGTGACTGATATTGTGAAGGATGAAAAACATGTTTTATAAGTGTGTGAGACACTATAAAGTTTATGTGGTGAATATCACTATTTATAAGTACTTTGGTTAATATTTGTCCATATTTTAACTTGGGCAAAAGGCTTTTTACATATTTACAAATAAATGCTAGATTTGGGGGGGTTATTTTAGGAAGAAAAAAATCTGCCAAATTTCAGAGACTGTTTGGGCATAATTGATAATATGTCATACTATGATAAAAGGTTATTTCTAACCTGACAATATGTGGTACACCAGCACCAATTCAGAGTCTGTTCTCAGAGACTCAGATTTACAGACCTGTTTATCACTTGCAAGCCATTTCATGGTGAAAAGGACGATTTGATATCTAGATTGCAAGTTTAATTCTTCTGTACCTAAAAGGGATGTCCAGTGTTATTTGCTACACTTCCTTTTCTCACACAAGTATTAACATTTGGTCAGAGTCACTTGCCTGGGAGACGGCAGCAAAAATGACCTACAAAAGACGGTTTTAGAATCTCTCCAGTGAAATGTCATTACTGGCAATAGGTGTGATGTTCACCATTGGAGGCTGCAAATATTAATCATTATTATTTATTGTGAATAACCTGTCTGGAACAATTCCATTTAAATGCAAGCAACTAACACTGTCTTACTGTGTTATTCAGGGTACAGTCTCTTCTTGGTTGCTGCCCATGAATTTGGCCATGCTATGGGATTAGAGCACTCTGAGGACCCTGGAGCTCTCATGGCCCCTATCTACACCTACACCAAGAACTTCCGACTTTCTCAGGATGACATTAAAGGGATCCAGGAGCTATACGGTAAAGTCCTCCCCCATCAGCAGAACTCATCAGAAAAGCAAGCAGCACAGGTTGAAATCTGGGACTCAGAATTTGCAGTAAATTACAAACTGCACAATCCCACCAATGCCAGAAACATCCTCTGCTCCTTTCTCCCTGCTTTCTTCATATTACCAGGCCTTCTACTACAATTAAATATCACAACTTAAGGCTGAGGGGTCACTAAATTTACTGAATGAAAAGGAGCATCAAAGCACCCCATAAACAAACTTCAGATGAGAATTTCTGGTACCTTTACTGGGACAATGAAATGCCATGTTTGTCTCTAGCTTGCAATACCTGATGTGCGTGGGTTTGGATGTTACTTTCCACAACACTCTGAGCTTCCCAGATTGTGATCCTCTGCAAAGGGGGAAGGACATTGTTTCCTCTGTCCCAGATTGGAAACAGTTCACATCGCCTTCCCATAATTCAGGCTGTACCATCACAATAACATTTGCAGAAAGTGTGGGAGGTGAAACTTCAACATAAATGTATTTGGCAGTCTCCTAGAGAAAAAGTGGATTTAAGCATTTTTATGTAGTTACACCTTTAACATTTGTTATTTTCTCCACAGATAGTCTTAGTAAAATGCATAAGTAGTATCATGATTAAAATTCCTTTCATGCATACATTTTTTACCTTGCTGAGGCACAAGTATACTACAGTCAATTAAGCAGTTGTTCCCATATTCCATTTCTCTTTCTGTGCTTTTCACTTTTCTACTGAGAGATCTCTTTAACTGTGACTATATTCTATAGTATTACACACCTTAGAAATTTTAATAAGAATATACCAAAATTATTATCACATGAGACAAAAATCTGATTTGAATCTTCATTATTCCTTGTTCTTAGCTGCTTTAATTAAGAATGGGAATTGAGACATGGTCAAGGTTTGTAAGTGAGTTTTCTGAGCTTATACTATGTATCTTTGATAAGAGTTCAGAACTTAACGCAGTTTTCTCAAAGCATGCTTCAAGATCCGAGACAAAACTTTCTTCCTCTTTTTAACTGATATAACCCTTTACAAATTACTTTATATGTAAAACAAGTATTCAAAAAAACCTTGTTTTCTCCCATTATTGTCACAAATCAGCTACACTCCATTTTTTTCTCATACAGTAAATTAACCCAATGTCTGAGAAAAAAAGGCAAATGCCTCAAGACAAGCAGCAGCCAAATTATAAAACCAAATAAAATAAACCAGATGGCAAAGCGCGTGTTCTGAGAAGGACAATTTGATTCTTCGTGAGGGCAGAAAGATCATACAAATGGCTCAAAATGCATCTTTGTTACTTGCCAAATATTGGCACTTCTTTAAAAAAGAGAAATCCACTTTGACGTCTTTCTCAGCAGAGCTGTGGATAATTCTGAGTACAAGAACTTTGAAATTTATTTCACTTCTTTTTAGAAGCCAGCAAAATAAAAATTGTGATGTTCACTTCTGAACCCAGTATAGTCACTTCTAATTATGATTCAGGTTAAACAGGCAGCTCAGCCCAGACAGGCACACACAGGCACCATGGCTCCAATGAGGCCACGCAGAGGATTAAGGCAGGACTGGAAGTCAAGGCTTCCTCAGCTGTGCTCAACCACCCTCCTTCTGAAGAGCTTTTATTTTCAGTTTTTCCTACTTCAAGAACTCACTCCCAATGATTACCCTTTTAGAAACCATGGCAGCTCATGTTCTTCATGTAACCTGTGCAGCACTTCTGCAGTGTAACAGAACCTCTCTGTTCACCATCACAGAGGTGTCACCCGATGTCGAACCCGGACCAGGGCCAGGGCCAGGACCAGGCCCACGTCCGACCCTTGGACCTGTCACTCCAGAGCTCTGCAAGCATGAGATTGTATTTGATGGAGTTGCACAAATTAGAGGAGAAATATTCTTCTTCAAAGATAGGTAAGTGAGATAAATTGCTTACCAAGAGAACCTCAAGTGAAGGAATCTGTGAAACCTATTCACCAAAATCTAGAAATTTATTATCGGGCACAACATCCACCCTTTGTTTTGTGTGTTCAGAAATGGCAAAGTGCCTTAATCAACTCCTAAGGGAAATGGTTGAATTCAGGTTGAAGTCATTAAATAACAGCATTATGTGACTCATGGCTGCTGTAATAACTCATCAAGGGCACTGGTGATTGGGATAGGCTACATGTGTGCAAAGCCTCCAAAACAGAAGGCACCAAAGGCATTTTTGATGCAAAAGCAGAGACATTCCTAATAAAATGAGGTGGCTGCACAGCTGCAGCTCCCATTGCCTTTGCCAGGGCCTGTGTTACCCAGCTGCTCAGCAATGAAGAGCATCTCCTAAGGAGTATGGGACTTGGCAGCACCATTGTGAGAGACACTAAAGCTCCTTTTTTTCCCTGTCATAAAACAATGCTGAATTTGGAATCATTTATCCTCAGTTACCCTGAACATTCTCCCAACACCACTGAAGATCTGGGTCCACACACATTGAATGAGTGTGCCTAAATCAAACACTGTCTCCTATCATATAAAAACACATACAAGAATCTGAAGCTAAGGGAAGTATTGCAACTCAGCTGTTCATTGCTCCTTGCCAGATGTCAGTTGAAATTTAAAAGGAAGCAGGAACAAACAAACAAGTTCCCCTCACAAAACAGCAATTTAAAAATTATTTGTATCTCCTGGTGATACACCTGAGTCCAGCCATCCACTCTAGATTCAAATTTTCAGCTAGATATATGAAGCTTTATTACTAAAGCTAATGGTTTAGCTCTCATGCTAAAGCATGGTTTAACTCTACTCACCAGCTTTTAGTAACAAAAAAAATGGTCAGTTATGTGATTTTAAAGGGTAAATACAGTAATTCCTTCCGTCTACTTCCTTCTAGATCCAATCTATATGATACCCAAAACAATGGTTCTTTAGAGGTTTGAAGTTGGACCTAATCTTTATCACAGGCTTTGTGTTTTAGCAATGCAGAAATGGAAGTTAAACCTTCTGATTCAAACATATTATTCCCTATTTATATTACAGCTGCTTGGGGCAAAAAGGGCCCATTTCATCTGGTCTGTGGGGATACCTCTGATATCTTTTGTACTCTTCTTCTTGGCCCTGTCAGCAGCAGATTCCAGTGATCCCTACTGGCAAGGAACAGTCATTCCTTGGCCACCAAACAGCCCCACAGTAATGACAGATCAGCCCCACAACGTCACACAAGGGCTGGCCCCACGACCCCAGAACGAGTTTGTCAAAACCAGTGCCCAGTTTTGCTAATTTAGTCATCAGAGAGATGAACATTCACCTGAGCTCAGTGCCTTCAGAGGAAAAACATTCTCACAGCAGTAAACCCCTACCAAGTTCCACACTATTCCCAGCTACTGCTCCTCTTCTGCTCACTTGTGGGCCTTGGTTTTCAGCCAGACCTCCACCTTGCTTCTGCTCTTCTAAACTGGCAGTCATGCAAAGGAACAATGTAAAATCTACTCCTAACCCAGCAGAGTGATCCAGTATTCTACATAATCCCAACAAAATAGAAGCATTTTGCATTTAGATACAGTTGGTCTAAGAAGTATGCAAATACCAAAACAATCTGTTCAGACTGGCTCAGCCTTTATCTAGCATGCAGCAAAAGCAGACAACTGTTGAATTGTTTTGCTCTGGAATGGCTTTGCAGCTTTCCAAGTATCAGGCAAACAGCATTGTGACTCACTTTTGGAATTCAAGAAACAACTGTCTATCATGGGTCGTGTGACTTTTATGATTCATGAAAATGACCATAGAATCCAACTGGCACATGGCACAGGCAAAGAGTAAATAGCAAAAAGGAGGTCAGATATGATTAATTCTTTCAAAAAAAAAAGTTTTTTTCCTCCCCTGTCAAATCAAGGAAAGGCAATTACTGGGAAAAGGGAATTACTGCAGGTGCTGTTAGCCATAGAGAACAGTTGAGCTTTTCCACTGGGCACAGAATGCCCAAGAACAGCATTTCCACAGACGGTTTTGTTCTGAGAGTGAGAAAAACTTCACACTTTGAAATTTATCAGGACAATAAAAAAGACCCACTGATTTGGGTCCTTTCAATACCTGCATATAATCACCATGGCAAATATTGATTATGTTAAAATATGATGTAAAATACCTACTGTAACTAAATTATTAAATCCATCTGTAAATGTAATATAAAGATTTAATATGGATGAGTTAAAACATTTTGTGTTCAAACTGAAATGAGAAAGCCAAATAATTAATTTCACCATTTCCTCAGTAAGATATGTAGAAATAAAAATACCTTCTACCCAATTCAAAAACAAAATAAAATTCAGCTTTGACAAAGTTTCTCTTTCCAAAAGAAAACCTCACCAATTTAACAAGTCCCTTGAAATGTGTGGTTTATTAAAAACCTGGTGTTAAGTCTCTGTTGGCTCTGGAAAGTTTGAAATTCATGCAGATAGCAATTACTGGAGCTGATTCAGTCATAAATCAGGTCCAAACTTGACTGAGAATTCTGCAACTTGGGTTTTTAAAGGAACTACTTTTATGAATGCAGTGTTATAAAGATTTTCTATATGAATTTCCATTCCATATCATATTGGATCTGCTTTTCTGTCTAAAAAGAGATGCATGAAACAAATGGTATTACCTAATACAGCATTTCATATGTATTTTAACATTTTCAAGAGGAGTAATTAGCCAAATGGCCTTTCCTTTACCTCCTTTTTGTAAATGAAAATTATGAGTCATACTGAGAAATATTTTTGTACATGTTAAAAATACACCTATGTATGCAAAACAAGGATATGACAACATTTTACTATCTTCATTATTGATAAAAATACAGCAATTTGTTAAATTAATTTAGGACTGCTCCTCCAAATTTTAGGCAAAACAAAAACGCAGTTTAAGATCTTGTGCTTCTCAAAGGAGTAAGTATTCTAGGCAGGAATGGGTAATGACAATTTACACTCTGCAAAAAATAAAATGCCAGTAGCACCTTGAGCTTCAGAAACATATTAATGGTAAAAGAAGTTTGACCTCAGAATTTAACGACTATAGCTTGGTGCAAGAGCAATTCCACCAGCCTGCTGATTTTTCATTTTATGACCATGTCAAAACTTTTGTTCTGTTGGAGAAAAAAGTTCTTCATTCTATGGAGGAGGAAATAGCAGTGCCATTTTTAATACCAAAAGCCCTCAGCACAAAGCTCTGCCATTTAAAAATAATTAGAGCTTTTTAAAGCTTAAATCAAATGATCACCCTACTTATACATAAAATAGCCAATAAATTACCCTTTGCATTTCTCTAATGAATGTTTTTAGTGCTAGCAGGTTCTTTTACAGCCAAACTCACTTCCAAGCACTATGATATACTGCTATTAAATTTGAACTTTTAGTCACTACAATAGTAATTGCAAGAGCAGTTCATGGAATACAAAACTCTGCTTTTGTCAAATGCTCATCCATCTGCTCCATACACAGCAGCAGGAGGGTTCTAACAGTTTAAATGCTGTGTAAATGAGTTTATTTGTATACTCAAAGCACAGGATAAATTTTGCCCTGATGCAAAAAGCAACAGGAAACAATCAGTGCAACAATTGCACCGGTAGACCAACATGCAGGTTATGGTGCAGCTCCTCTAGCAACGTCCCTCTAAATAAATGAGTTTGCTTTTCAGTCAGTGGAGAGAAGAGTTCCAAGTGTGTGTTGCTGCTAACGCGTGTGTGCTCATGTGTGTGTGTGCATGCTCATGTGGCCTGTGCCAGAAGTGATGAGAAACAGATGTGCTGCTGAATTAGTTCATTGTAGCTCTTGTACAATTTTCTGTTCTGCTCAGATTCATGTGGAGGACTGTAAACCCCCGAGGAAAACCCACAGGTCCTCTTCTTGTTGCTACATTCTGGCCTGATCTGCCAGAGAAAATTGATGCTGTCTATGAGGCCCCTCAGGACGAGAAGGCTGTATTTTTTTCAGGTATTGGTTTTAAAGGCTATATTTGTTTTACAGGTATGGGTTTTAAGTTCAAAATGTAAGTAGCCATTTGCATAATGTTGCATTCAAGTTCACTTTCCTCTGAGTTGTACCGGGGACAGGGAACAGCCTAAAGGCCAGCAGGGCCAACAGGTAGGGAGAGATCTCCCTATTCCCATGCTGAGGATTTTAGGACAAAGCGGGGATCCGAAAGACTCTAAACAGCATTCGGCCTCCAGTACAACAAAAGGAGATCTCTAAGCACCTAGAAAGAGACACTCAGCAATAAGCAAAACCAAACATGAATTGTTATTTAAAATGCAATGCAACAACAACAGTGGGAGCTCTCTTTCCTCAGTCGCTGTTCTGTTTTTCTTCTATTTCATTTTAAGCTATTATCTCAGCACATGTTGCTTGAGAAGACTACTTTTTTTTTCTCCTCATGCCTTTCCTTGTCTCCTTCTCTTTTGCAAAAGACTGACTTCCACTTTGGCTTCCAAGCATCTTCCTTGGTGGCTCATCAGGCAGAGGATACAGGCAGCTGCGCAAGCTGCCTCCATGGGAGAGGAGGAGGATGGGAAGCTCTGCTCTGTCTGTTACACATATGGTTCAGCTGCAGTGGCCAAATGAGCAGAGCTGTGAGACTGTTTTCAACATGAAGAACTGAGCCAGCAAAAATGAGGCTCCAGTATCTACTAAAAACATGACCAAACATGTAAAAACCATATGGCAAAAGCTGCTGTACATTTTCTGTACAGGAGAGAAAAAAGTAATGATAATCTATTCCACATGGCTCAGAGGCCATTTGCTTTAGTTTACATCAAGGAGAGGGAAAAAACTTGAAGTGAGGCAAACCAAAACACTTCAAATATTGCATATATTATACATAATCCTGTCACATCTAAACCTCTCCTTTATAAATTCCAGGAAAACATAGCCAACCTGCTTTTTTAAAAACTAAATAAGAACTGTCAAAAAACAAAGATTGGTTTAAAAATAACACAACTGTCTTAAAATACTTACTAGTTAGTCCCACACTTTGCTCCTGAATGGTGAATCAATAGCTTCCAAGAATCTCAAATGCTACATTTTATACTTTTCTCACATCACTACTTTACTTATTTTCTTTCCCACTAGCACAGAATCAAAGAAATGTCCTTTCATGAATTAAACTTTCCATGGCTTTCAGTGAATCCAGTGAGGGTATTTACTGCAAATTAAGCAGATTATAATTCCATGTAAAGAACAGAGACCACTACTACATAATCCAATAGTACGTATCTGGGGAAACATTAGAAAATGTTGTGTGACAAAGCACAACAGGAACTCTGAGCAAAAACTTCGTATTAATCATTCAATAAAATTGGTCAACAAAACAAATAAAGGGCAAACATGAGCTGCTGCACTTGAACATCAGGTGCCCCTGCCTGGTTTCAGGCAGTTTTCATCATACAAAAAATTTCCTGTATAAACTACCTGTTTTAGCATAACCCCAATTTACCAAGACACTGTCTGCCTCAAAGGTAAGTCAGCTAAGAAGGGAGGAAGCAAGAGAAAAGAGGTGATCTCTTTTTTTGAGGCAAGGAGCACTTCAATAGCAAAAGCAGTGGTAATCACAGTCCACTTGCATTGTAATCTAGTGCTTCACAGATGGCAAAATACTAGAAAGACCAGTGGTGCAGTTAGTGCAATAAAAAGTCACATGGCAAAGCAAAAAAGAAGAAATACCCTTTTGTTAGTGATTAATAAACAGTGTTTGTTTGCCTTGTTCTCTTCCCTACTTAGGAAATGAGTACTGGGTTTATTCAGCCAGCAACTTGGACAGGGGCTATCCAAAGAAACTCAGCAGCCTGGGACTGCCCCCTGATGTGCAGCGTGTTGATGCAGCTTTTAACTGGGGCAGAAACAAGAGGACATACATTTTTGCTGGAGACAGATACTGGAAGTAAGATGCATGGAGTGGGGTGGGATGCTGTTAGCCAAGCTGTCTCTAGGGCTGAATGCTCGCTGAGCTTCAGGAGGCAGGGACCAAACACAGGGGGTCATCCTCTGGGAACACAAAACAAGGGCTGCCAGGACAGTGCTGACAGCAGGAAACTGCTTCAGTACAGCAGCAGGAAACTAGCAGGCATTTCAGAAAACAGCCTCACAAACAGCAATGGAAGAGGGTATCTGGGAGTGTGTGTCAGGCTGCCCACCACTAACAACTCATCCCTCTGCCCCCATGTACCAGCAACTGCCCCACATCAGTCCCTGGCCTTTAAGAGGGGCAAGTTGTCCTTACTTTCTGCTCAGAAATGCTGGGGGAAAACTCTGCAAGGAATTCCTTATAAATGCACTGATCTCCAATCACTCGGATCCAAAGACTGACCAGATTGCCTAAGAAATTCTTTCACTAAGCCATCAGGTTTAGAGGCACTGGATTTAAAGGAAACAGCAGTGTGAGTACCAAAGCATGCTGGGGATGACTGTAAATCCTTTCAGCAGCTGATCTACCAGTCACTTACCCCTTTGCTCCACTAATATGGTTGGCACTAAGGAAATCTGAACAAACCACAAGTGTATCTGTAACTACTTTGAGAAAAATCTTAGCTTCAATTCATTTTGACAGTCTCTCAATCCTTTTCATGTTTCCAGTGAAACCCAGGTGACCTGCTACCATGCTCTTATCTTATCTTCCTAGATTAAGAAAGAATGTCCTTAAAATGTCTCAAGGCTATTACTGTGGTAAAAATAAATATCCTACATTACACCTGAAGAGTCTACTAATTGTATAATTGTATTTAATAGAATTTCATTATCATAATTGCCAGCAAGATCTGGCACAAAAGACCATCTTAAAAAGCAGAGGAGGAACTTTGTGAGTTACCTCTCTGCTATCAAAATGGCATCAGAACAAAGCAGAGGCACTGACTCCTGCAGTCGCTGTCAGAGGCCTGTTCCAGGAACAGGACTTTACTTCAGGAATGCAGACATTACACAACAGGCTGAAAGTGGACCCATTCATTAACTGACAATTTAGAGGAAAGTTAAACATCAGAAATAACCACCAGAAATTGAAAAGATTCTCCAATCTGTAAAGGTTCCTTCTGAGAGATGTTCTATATAAGATATCTAAGGAGGTCTCAGTATAATTGAGTCCATTTTATGTGAACATTAATTTCATGTTATGATTAAACTGAATTACTTTCTTTATTATATCCTAATGGCTGTGGATTCCTGTAAGTAAATAAAATACCCTTTCACAATTGCCACTTGATCATAACTTTCAATTACTTTAAGGACAGTAATCTTCTCCATTATCTAAAGAAAAAAAAATAGAACTAAAAACCTAAAGAATTTTATTCATTGTTTAATGTTGTATTGTAGAGACCATTTAAACATTTGCAAGTAATTCTAGTACAGCCATTTGCAACACTTCAGAATCCTACTAAAACCTACAGACCATGAGTTAAAAAGCTGGTGATCTCCTCTGTACCAACTCTTGTTTTGATTAACTGTACTACAGGGCCTCCAAGTAATTCATCACTCTAATCACAGACAGTATTTCTATCGAAGTACCTTATCAAGTGAAGTCACTGCAGAATGCATAATTTATTGTTAAGGAAACAAAATAGGATTAAGTGATTTCTATCTGTGTAAAGAGGAAAGCAAGCAGTTGACAAATATTTCAGAAAAAAAAAAATTAATCTCTTGAACAGACACTAAAACCCTTAAGTATGTGGCTGTTACATTTTATACAAGGACTCTGTCAATGGAATCAAAATTGTTACATACCATAGTCCTTCCTGTGCCATTATCACACTTACTTTAAATGGATTTTTTGGAAGCCTTCTCTCTCCTTCATTCCAGCCACAAGCTATTTTAGTGCTATTATAACAAGACTGTTGAGCATAGCAAAGTTTTGTGAGGGAGGGGAAAAGGAGCTGGCTCAGATTCCACAGCTGAAGTTTTAAAGCTACCCAGCAAGGTACTAGATTTTCTTTAAATAGCATAGAAAAAAATAGTAAGGAATTTAAATGAATCATTTAAATTTATTTGACCAGCCTACTGCTAGTTAGTACTGGTGTAACTTTGGATATAATCCAAGTAGTTCCATAGAGCAATGAGGGAAAGGTAACCTGAGATACCTATGGACATGGATAAATAGAAATTGGGAACATAAATGGTTTTCTCCTTCCAGTACTGTCAAAGCCAATCTCTCTGAAGTCTCCTGCTCCTAAAGAGGCACTTGAGCACCTGAAGGGTCATTGAGGCCTCACATGCTGTACTTGAAGCCTGCTTCAAACTATATCCCACCTCACTGTGCTCAGGACACCTCCACTCCTCCTGCTCAGCACTGATTCCCATCCAAATTACATTTCTGGAAAGAATTCTCCTTAGAAAGTGTATTTTCAATTCAGAAATAATTGCATTTTCAAAGGAAAGATGTAAAATTTCACAGGGTTTAAAAGGAATCAGGAATAATGAAATAGAAACCATGTTACAATCTCAGTTATCATATTTCTGTTTGGTTTATATAGTCACATTTGCTGAGGACTCCCTGAAAAATTATATTACAATTTAACATTAAATGCAGATTTGTAATGTAGAGATGTAATTTCCTTCAGGTACAATGAAGAGAAGAAGAAAATGGAGCTTGCATCCCCTAAATTCATTGCTGACTCTTGGAATGGTGTTCCAGATAACCTCAATGCTGTCCTGGGCCTTGCGGACAGTGGTAAGCTGTAATTCTGATTTAAGTCACTAACAAGCTCTCTTATTTGTCTGCTACAAAACTTACTGGAGACTAATTCCTTGTGATCCGCAAGTGGGAGCCAAATGGAGCCACCCAATGCCTGATGCACAGGATGTCCTAACCCCAGGATGCATGACCTAGACAGTCCTTGTGGCTTGGACATTTCCCAGCTCCTTGGTCCTCCCCAGGTTCCTTCACACCAACACACAGTCCCAGCACCATTTCAGCCCCATCCTGCTCTAGCACAACCAGAGCTCAAGTACGAAAATCTCCCTGATCACAGGCATGAACGGGTTTTATGTTGCAATTTTTCTTAACTTCCTATCATCTCCAGCTGAGATCCTGGCCCGTGGTTTTAAGGGCCTCAAATTTTGCACGGATATGCACTAAAGTCTCAAAGCAACACTGGTGTCACATGAGTCTTGACTCAGTCACATTTCCAACATCTATTTTGCCAGCAAACATTTCATCCCAGAAAATTCTGGCTCACAAAATAGTAACTTTATTAAGGCTCCATGTAACAAGAGCTCTCTTCTACAGGATGGGAATTTTAATGTAGTTTTAAAATATATATATTTTTATAATATAAATACATATGAATATTTTGGGAAATAAGTTATCCAGTTCATTAAGCTTCATGAAATCACAAAGACAAAAGTCTTTGATCAAGAATTATGTGCTCCATAATCTGAGCATGCTTTTTTATGTATTTTAACAGGATACACCTACTTTTTCAAAGATCAGTACTATCTACAAATGGAAGACAAGAGTTTGAAGATTGTTAAAATTGGCAAGATAAGTTCTGACTGGTTGGGTTGCTGAACCATATGAGATATTAATAACCAAATATTTACTTTTTTGTTATATGCCTTATCTGTAATTAGAAATAGATCTGAATGCTAATTACTGGACCAGTCTGGTACTGGCACCAAAACACTAAGTACCAGTACTGTACACATCAGATAATTTAAGAGTGTTTGCCTCCTCAGTATACAAAAGATGTTTACGTATATATTCTGGTACAACTTTTCCGTTGTCATGCTAGTCAGAGTAGTGCTATGAACAGAACAGCCATCATTCTTTATTCCCTTGGTGCTTAAACAAAGCATTGGAACCTTTGGAGACTGGATCATGCCCCTCTGTTATTCACATACCAGATAGGCTCAAATGAGATGTACCAGCAGTGCACTTTGATTTTTATTTTTTTTAAATACAACTCTGTTCTAAATGGATGGTTTGTCTTGATGTTTTTCACCCTCTTACGAGTTTGATCATTACTTCCATTTATTTACATATTAATACAGAAAGACTGTCAAAGGCACAGGTGGCCTCAGGATCTGCTTTGTGTTGATGCATGATAGAATCATGGCAAAAAACTGTGTTAAAGTATTGTTTTAAAGTACTTTTTATTTTAATACCTTAGTTAAATTTAGCAATTTGCTTCATGCACTTTGTTACTACTATATAACTTGTTTATATGGATGGAAACGACTCAGATTTTTGAAGACAATGAGTTATACATAAAAGTCAAGTATTGTTTAACATGGGTTTTTTTTCTGTTCTTTATAATATTGGGGGGTTTGTTCAATTAGACTTTTTGCTTATGCACTGGGCAACACCAAATGTTCTTTTCACAACCTGATAGAATGTTTCTCATTAAAGAATAAACCAGAAAAGAATGTCCCACACATGAAGTGCCAACAATACCAATAAAATCAAATTACACTGTCAACACTACTCATGGCCAGGCTTCCTTGTTTCACTTGAAATTATAAATTCAGTAGCATGTTTCAGTGCAATATCTGTCAAAGGAAAAAACACTACCCCAGTATGTAAATGCATAGGGGGTTTATTTAGAAACCAAGGTTATTTTCTCTGTTGGTTCTAAGGTGCAACTGCAGCAGTTTAATTAAAGAGATTATATGGCCCCATGTCTGTGCAAAGCCCACTATTCTTCCTGAACAGTTTTCACTCCTGTCTGTCACCCACACTCCATCCCAGGCTGCCTCACCACAGCCCAGGCAGGAAGAGAGGAAGCTCGAGAAACAGAGATGCAAACCCTTATCCTGCCCATAAAACCAGACACCATCTGCCCAAGGCTCTTATCCAGCTCCATGCACATGAAACACTTCAAAATCTTCTATGGGCTGCATCAGGCAAGGGGTCAACTCAGGTTCTTCCAAAAACATCTCTCATTTTGAGTCCACGATTCACAGAACTGAGCAGTAACTAATACCTGAGCCCACGATCCATTGGTTTCTTCTCATGTCCTCTACAACTTCATGTTTGTTTACACTCAGTGCTTTCCTGTGCTGAGCAGAGTTTTTTTACTGTGATATTCTGAAAATATACTTGTTCTAAAATGGCTGCATTTGCCAAATCATCTTTTGATTGCACTCATCCAGATATAACTCCCACTTTAGGAAGCTGTCAATTACTACAGACAATCCTCACCTGGATGAGCCAGCACTATTTTTACTTATGCCAAAAGAAAAGATGCCTTATCTCCTCCTCGGAATACTCATTCTCTTTAGAAATTATTAATTGCCTTCATAATTATTCTTGCACCAGAGCCAACAAAATAAAGCACAAAACAAAGTAGCTGTAATTGCAAAATGTTAGTGTCGCAGTTTTTACAAACACCTGGCAACTTTCTCACAATAGCAGGATCTATTTCAGGGATGTATAATCTGTCCTGATCATAAACATCTTCCTGCACTAGTGCTGAAAATATTCTCTAGCTTTAATGACTGCCAGGCACTCCTTTTGAGCACTGCAATAATTTAACCTCTGTTTTAAGAATCCTCAATAACCATTCCCTGAAGATTTTTATGTTCTTATGTCAATACTGCCCCAAAATGCCTATTCTAGCATCTGTATTTAATATGGAAGGGGTTTGAAACATAGATGTAGTAGAACATTTGCAATGGGCCTGCCAGCTCTGAACTTGCTAAATCACATACCTACTGATTACTGAAATAGTTTCCTTTTCCTCTACAACTTACGCATGTTTTGCAACATTGGCAAATCTACCATCTTACGTTCTGTAGTAATAACACCATAATGCTGCAAAACTCTGCACATCTGGTGGCTTTAAGGAGTTCTGCTCAGCTTCTCCTTTTGTTCTTGCCTATGTAAACCTATTCTCCAATGACTAAATCACTGGCAGAAAACCAGAAATAAATCTTCTGTCCTTAAAGCGACGCACACTTCTTTGGGTTCAGTTTCAGACTGGCGACTTTAAGATTAACACAGGTCATTTATAAACACATCTGTTTCTGTTCATCAACTGTAACATTTGCCAGGTTATCACTTACGGACGTCAGACAAGCTGGAGGAGTACACTGACCTTCTCATTAACCTTTCACATCTGACCTGGGAAACACTAAGTCACAAAACGTGTCCTGAAAAAGTCTTTGGGTTTAATTTCACTTATTGATAGCCACTTCTAAAACCTCCCTGTTCTTTCCTGTTTGTAATGAGTTAGTCCTGAGATGGAAAGTCCTGCAGCTCAGCACGTACTTGGCCATGTCCCATGCAAATCTGTCCCACTCGCTTCCCTGTTTAACTCTAGATCTGTCCCAACGCTATGGACTTTTCTGATGACCCCTAGATCCTTAGCTGAACTGGATTACCCTTCCCAGGCCTCTCTTTTCACCTCTCTTGGGCACTTCGAGACTGAGCCCTAGTCAAAGAGGCCTCTGCCCTTGCCTTGCCTGCCCTCAACACATTTCTCCCAAAACATTTTCAGAACAGAACCAAAATTTTTTACCTACCTTCTTTAAAGAGGAAGAAACAAAGGGAAAAGGCATAAGTGTCTATCTCAAAGCCATACAAATCCCAGCACAAATCAAACCTTTATCGAACTTGTTTTACTTCTTGAGTTTTATTAAACTGAAGTCTGGTTCACATAGGACTTTCTCGTGTCCTATGAGTTGCACACATGCTGCACCAGAGGTTTTTGCAACATGGAGAGAGTTCAGACACTCTTGCTCCTTGAGCTGAAGGAAATTTTCTACCAGTTATGAGCAGGATGGGCTGCAGGCCCCAGCAGGGCAGCTCCAGTCCAGTAGGGCAAAGCGCAGTGGTTTAGCAACTGCTCCATCACAATACATAAAAAGCAGCCAAGACTATAATGAAATGCCACAGCTTAACCACTCAATAGACAGAGCAGCCTGAACTGTGAATCATGCTTAACAGTTTGTGTCTCACTAACACTCTGTATTTGCTAAAAATACATTTTCTTCTTGCTACTCTGTATGGATTTTACAAAGCAGCAGTTACCCATGCAATTGACTGTAACTGTGCTGTTCTTAAAATCAGGAGGAAGTAGCTCCTTTGGGTCCATTTTGGACAAATTATTTCTATTTACAAACTCAGACATGCACATTTTTAGCAGCAAAGACTAAGTGAATGAACATACTTCTGATTTTGGGAGAGCTGAAGTCATCAAACAAGCAGGCATTGGCCTCTGTGGAATCACAGAGATCGATATGTGCAAGGGGAAACACTTGTTACAGACTGGTTATGTAAAACACTCAGGTATTAAGGTATTTCCAGGCAGGGAACTGTAGTAAGAGCAAAACCAAAATCAGAACAAACCCTCAAAACAACAAAGCCAACAACTATGTCTTCAGATCAAGACTCCTTGCCTTTTCAGAGAATATCCTTTATCAGACATGTTATTTCTGGTGTTATTTGGAAAAACAAATTCCTGGCCTGGACCAAGTAGGAAATGGATTAAGTGAACCAATAGTCTCTTCTAGTCTTGAACTGCCTTAGGCCATGAAATTAATTTATATAATTTAAGAAGTACAAATAATAGCTTTTTCTAAATTACATATTAAATATATGCCTGTATGTGTACATGCATATGCACATGCACAAAAACAGCTCATGGCTATATTAGACTATCTTATTTAATACAGATGTCAGAATAGAATATTTGGGTTTGAAGGGACCTATGACAATCATCTAGTCCAACTGTCTGAAGGCTAATTGACCTAAACCTGCTTAGCACATAACACCAGTTTTTCCTTTCTCCAGACAATATGTCATAGTCTGAGTGAAAAACAACACAGTGAGATAAAATGCAAGTGTTCAGCCTGCACAGGTGTTCTTCCCTGGTAGCACTACTGGAGATAACAGGCAAGAAACCCAAGATAATCAGTAGTTCATTTGTTTTATTGCTCAAACACTTTCTCCATAGCTGCAATAGCTGCATGAGGCCACATCAGCACTTGCAGGTTGGTCAGCCTAACCAACACTGGGAAGGCTGTATCCACACTGCCTGCTTATGTCATCACTGGATCATTCTCTCACCTCATTTTGCAAATCCCCAAACTCCCAGGATGCTTCTAAATTTCAGCTTCTACCAGATTCACCATACTCATGCTCAGAATCTTCCAGACAACCCACGAGCCAGCCTGGAAGAGGGACACAAGAATAAAAGGCCTCATGACACTACAGGTCTGCATTTCCCTTGCAAATCCTGCTGCAGATGCTCTGCACATTGAGCCAGAGGGTGACAAAACAGAATCTGCTGAAATTTCAGCTGTCTTTTACTACCCAGTCCTTTCCTCTGGGACTTCTCAGAATCACTCCCAAATGACTTACTTTGCTGTTAAGAATTTGTTAGCATTGCCAAAATAAACTAAAATTCTAAGAGGATAATTGTTTTAATTTAGATTAGCCTGGAGTTTGGCAGTCTGTCTCTGGAATTACGTGGAGGTGGTCTCCACTTCCTAAAAGAGAGGAATTCACAATATTAAGCAATCCAAGTGGGCTTATTTTCCATGTCTCTTACCACTGCTTCAACCTTGGACTGCTTCATAGCTTTATTCTGCCTTGCCTGTGCCTCTTACAGCACAGTACTGCTGCCAAAAGGGCTGAAGCTTGAAAGCAGCTTCACACTCTGCAGTTGGGTGCCAGGCAATGATGCAGACCCAGCACCTCCACTGCACAAAGTTTTAATCACCACTGGCCAAGGAATTGGGAAATTTGACCACAGGTCTCCCATCCAGTGTCACATCATACAGTCACTTCACCCATGGAGATACTATTGCTACTGTGGTTGCACCTAAACAATTCTGGCCTCTCTCCACTGCTGTCCTTTTCAACTCCCTGAATCTGACGTAGCTGAACGCCCCCACAGCAGAGTTCACTGCCTCAGGACAGCAGCAGAGGAGTGAATAAGACAAACCAAGTTGAGAGCCAAGTCCTACATGCAAAAGGAAGACAAGGGCTCTGCTTCCCCTCTGTGGTCAATGCATTGACTGTTGAACCCAGGCCTCGAAAGAGAGAAAGTGATTTCTCACTAGCTGAAGACAGGGCAAGGCTCATTAAATTCTAGCATTTTCATGCTTTTCCATTGAGAAAATGTACTTTTCAAGGCCACTGACAATTCTATTCCTCAGCAGCTCAAAAGAATGAAGTAGGAGGACCTACGCTGAAAATCCTTTTTCTGTTGTTTCCCATATTGTCAAAGGGGCTTCTAAAATCCTCATTTGTGGGACTTTCATCCATTCTTACATTTAGATGCCTTCCTGTGTAGCACTGCACAGTATTGTCTCAGCCCTCAAGCTCTTGTCTTGTATCACTGGTTATGTATGTAGAATTATGGCTTGATGCTATGCTCTAATAGGTAAATTCCAGTTCCTCTCACTTTTCATGCAGAATTCTTCAAACTGTGAAGCTAAAAGGGAATAAGTATCCAACCCAAAAGGTAGGGCACCTGCCTATACAGATCTTCAGCTTGTAGCTTTTGCTTTGGCTTTTGCTTCAGGCAAGTCCTTTGAGAAAATGAATAATATATTAAAGTACTCATGGTCTTTACAGATTTTTGTCTTGGTTTCACTCCACTTTTATCACCTCTTTACTCTTCTGTTCTTTCAGCTTTGTTTTTACCATAAACAACTAGACACTTAGATCAAAACAAAAGAAATCAGCAGAAAGGAATTAGTCATCACCTCTGAAGGGTCAGATCTACTACTCCAGGAAACAAGAACATTTCCCCTTCAAATATTTTTTTCTATAGACACTCTTCATTTTTGCATGCAAATTCTGTACTACGGACAGAAAAACTGGGAAATACCAGACACCAGAAGTTTCAAACAGATCTTGTACTTAATTTATTGTGGTTTTCTTAGTGAAACCATGAGCTTAAATAGAGCTTTTCCATTTAAATCACAGCATCTCCTTGGCAGTTACACATCTGCTACACAGACTTTTCATTTCTACTTTTGATTTCAAGTTCAGAAAAAGCTTAAAAATACAAATGTCCCAGCATACTTTACACAAGGGTGACCAAATCCACTGGAGACACTGTGTCACAGACAGTGCTCAATCAAAAAATACTTGCACCCTCTAAGTAAGTTCAGAGAACTTATTTGTACTAATTGACAGAATGGATGACTCCAGCCTGGATTCAGTCAGTGGAAAATCCCATAACTAGATTCACAAATGTGAGAAGTACCTGAAAACACAGGAAAGAATATTGCTAAAATTGAAAGCTGTGTGAATGTGAAACCTCACAGGGCCTCTGGGTGTGAAAAATTAAAATATTTTTTTAAATTATTCTAGTCCATGAAAAATTCTGCTCCATAAATTCTAGCTATGCAAAACTCAGTGTGACCTCAGAAAATTAAAACTAACATCACATAAATATTGCTAACATATACTCAATTTCTATGGCTCACTGGCAGCTTTAAGTATTCCTGAAATATTTGTGTCTATTCAAAGGTTATTACACACTGGTAGTGAAGTCCTGAATTTATGGGGAATTTTTCTTTTATGAAGTTGAAGTGGTCTAATGTCAAGGGAACACATCCTTTCTCAGATTTTTTAACTTCACAGGTAAACACCAAGCTCATTCACCTTCTTCATCTCTCTTGGGAATATTTCTTTCCTCCTCAATAGTATTTTAATCACTCCTGGCAAAAGCTATGCTCTATGGAACCTCAAGAGCTTAAGAACACACATTACAACATCCATTTAGTTGCTCATTTTTGAAATGAACTTATGCTGTTTTTATATGTTGAACTGGCCTTGGTTTCTCTATTTACAAAATTAAAGATAATGACTGGCACTTTGTCTGCAACTGTACCATGAATCCAAACTACATATTTTGCTACGTAAGCGCAAAGATCTCTCAAAACCATAAAAGAATCCAAACTCCCAGTTCCATCTGCCTTCTTCAGCCCCATAGGAGAACCTACCTTCCCACATTTCCCAATCAAAATTTTTTGAGAAAATAGGTCCTCTTGGGTTTCACACTCTTTGTGGGAATACATTTGAGTTTTTCAAAAGTGAAAAATCATACAGAATGAATCAATGGGAAATACACTGTTGCTTTCAGGTACATCTGGAATGTCATGATCAGCAAATTATTCAGAATTTCTCTTCAATTTTCTTGGAGAAATATACAATAATATTAACTGCAGCAGAGAAAGCTCCTAGAAACAAAAACCACTGTTTCAATACCTGCATCTCCATATAAGATTGTCTGCCAATGCTAAAATTCTTAGGAATTATATTTAAATAATGGAGTATGATCTGAATAACTGTGACACGAGCTGAGCTGCTGTAGACACCACATGGCACACTGAGAAAAGGCAAAGGAGTCTCTGCAAAAATTATGGTGGAAATAATACAACTAAAGTTCGTGAGCCTTACTTTCTCTAAGTTTGGAATTAAGCTCACTAGCCCTACATACAATCCCAAAGTAGGCTAATTCAGAAGGACATTTATGAAATGTGGATGTAAACTAGAACCATTCCTGGAGTTCAAGGGGATAAAGGCCTCTGCAGAGCCAAGAAGCGGCTTTACAATAACTGACGGCTTTAAAGCGAACCGACGGGGAGTTATTGCAGCTGACACAGCATTGCTTCCAGTTTGATTTTCCTTCCAGAGTCAGCAGACAGGCTGTCATAGGCAAACACGGGGAAAGGGGAGTCATTTTGAAGCTCCTCGCTGTCGCTGCGTTCCCCGCTGCCCGGGCTCAGAGCGGCCCCTGCGGGCAGCGCGGCCGCACCGCACCCGGGCCGGGACAAGGCTTCCCGAGCCGGGACAAGGCTTCTCCGGGCCGGGACAAGGCTGCGCCGGGCCGGGACAAGGCTTCTCCGAGCCGGGACAAGGCTTCTCCGAGCCGGGACAAGGCTGCCCCGGGCCGGGACAAGGCTTCTCCGAGCCGGGACAAGGCTTCCCCCGGGCCGGGACAAGGCTGCCCCCGAGCCGGGACAAGGCTTCCCCCGAGCCGGGACAAGGCTGCCCCGGGCCGGGACAAGGCTGCCCCGAGCCCGGTCAAGGCTTCCCGAGCCCAGAGACGCCGCTCCTCCCTCCCAGCACGGCCCCACAAACACCCCTGCACCAAAGGCAGCACAGAAAATAGCTGCTCCTTTCCTCTGCGTCCTCGGTGCACTGTAAGAGACTGCCAAGCAGGAGGCTTGTAGGATTTTGTTCTCTTTGTGCCAGTAATTTTGGGGTAGTACCAAGCTATTTAAAAAGATAAAGGGTGTTTAAACATCAAAAAGAAAGCATATTTTGTTGGTAATAAGTGTGAAAACCCTTTTACAGGAGAATTTCTGTAAAGAGAGGGAGAACCGTTGTATCAGGTCCCACACCTCTCATACACACTCTGCCATATTTACACTCCGTATTCCTTTAGGGGAAGCTTTTTCCCTGACTTTGTCTGTCTCTCCCTCCTCATGACCCTCAAGCTCTGCATTTTAGTCACCATCCCGTCAGTCCAAAGGAGGAAAGTCATCCAAAGCCGCACAGCCTTCAGCCAGAGCAGGGCGGGAAATGATTGAGCCAGGTTCAAGGAATTTCCTCATTGTAGGAGGTAAGTCCCCCACAGCAGTTCCTGCCAGTCTGAAGAGCAAATATTGTCTTTACAGCAGCACAGTGTGCTGCCAGTAGACCTCTGGCCACATCTCAGCACTATCTCAGCCACGCACTATGGGTATTCCAACCTATTATCTATATTTTTTCCAGACTTGTTAAAGTCTTTGTTCTTTAAACTGATACAACCTGAATGTAATTTTAACAGGTCACCTTAGTGCAGTTCTCTGGTATAATTCACCTGAAACGGTTTATTTAACTCTAAAATTTTCTTTAAAAAGTAATTTTTTTGGGGTCTTGGCATGTGACTAGTACATCAACCTCCCCGCTCAGGGAATAAGAAATTAGGCAGGTCTTGCCTCTATGGATAAAAGGTATGGCACAACTATGGTGTCACAGTGAAAATATAGCCTGAAATATCTTGGTGTGCTTGAGAACACAGGAGATGAGTGAGAAACCTTGCTAATTAGGAGTGATGACTGCTGCACATTGACACCCCTAACACACAACTTTGGGAGAGTGAACAAGGAGGATGGGCAGTGCCACCCAGTGTCACATTAACAGTGCAAATACAGAGCTACCAGCCAGTAACGCCACAGGGTTGACCAAAACTTGAGAATGGCCACAGCAAAAGAGCAAGGGAAGTGGTAAATGCAGCCACGTGATTCATCTTCACAGACATTATGGCTCTGTTTCAGCCTTGGGAAGCCAGCACTGGCCTCACCTCCCCTGTGCCATCCCACCTGAACATCACGCAGCACTCACTGTTGGAGGGGCAGCAACACAAAGCTACACTCTGAGTCCAAAAATTATTCTTCTTGACCAGACAGCTGTTACAGCTGCTACTGCTCTTAGGCAAATACCAAAACTTCAGGCATCATGGAAATACTAACGATGTATTGACAGTACAAAATAAATATGCAAGCAGCTCAGAACTGTGAGATGAACTACTTTGTCATTAGAGGGGCACAGCAGAGGTCATCCTTCTTCTATTATTTACAGGGGGGAAGAGGAGGGATCACCAGAAGGGGAATAATCATAAGCAAGGTAACAGATAAATTATTACTAAAGAGAGAACTACTGAATTCCATTCCAGCACCTGGGCATGTTTCACACAACTATGGAGAGTTATCGGGATATAAAATCAATTCAAAACATAGACCATGCTCCTGGAAGGCTCTTTACTGCAGCAGATGTCTGTCAATAAACAGAAATTTAACTGTACCTTGATGGCATTTCATTATCTGGAGCTGAAGAATACTACTAAATACTTCACATTTATATAGATTAATCTATTCTCACTTACTGTCTAATATCCATCACAATCTAACCTATGTTGGCAAGACCTCTCCATTTCCCTGATGGGATGGGTGTGTACCATTAGCATGAACAGGTTTTATCTGTATCACAGTACTGGTGACTATTGATAAACACACTTTCCACTTATCAAAATGCAAGGTAGTAGTAGTACTAGTAGTAGTACTAGTAGTCGTAAAAAAACATTGACCTGGAGATAAACACAACAGCATTGCATTGTGGATAAAGGAGGAATGTTCTTTTCTTCCTATTTGCAAGGCACTTTAAAATAGCTCAGCATTTATGCTGAGTTTGGGGAAGGGAGGGTTAAAGTGAAGGCCCCTCCTCCCCCCTCAGAGTGCTTTAGAACAGTAGACACTCATTTCAACATAAATGTGGTACATAAAATTCGGATTGTGCATGTGCTCAGGAGTGCTTTTGCAGCTTTTACTTTTGAAGGAGCATTGTGATAATTTAGCCTGATCTCCTTAAATGTCCCCTCAAATTTCAACCACTGATTACTACATTGATCCCAGTCACTTCTACCCTTGATTTAAGGGCTATAAACAACGGAAAATTTACCACATTCAATGACTGTCTTCTTAAGTAGTTGAGTTTCCACAATACCATGAATGACAGCTTATTTTTCATCCAACAAGAAGGATATGAGGAAACCACAGGACATGACTGGGTTCCAAATCATGCTGTTTACGAACTATGTGCAAACACACAAACCCTGGTAGCTGAGTGTCTCTCCAAAGCCCTGTATCAGACCTCCAGAGCTCAGGAACTGCACTGTTTATTCATGTGCACAAGAATTTCATATCCAGTATAGAATATGCTTTCAACGAGTTTGTCCATAACACTCTTTACTCTTCAACATTATTGACTGAAGATGTGTTTTTGAAAACATGCTTCAGGTTAGTTCATTGATGGAAACTTTGTTTTATAATACTCACTAGCTCAGGCTAACCCTTGGTCTTCCTAGAAGCAAAGTATTTAAGAAGGTTAAATTCACATTTCCAGAAGTTAAATTTAAATTAAGTAACACAGCTATTTTTTCTTAAAGTGTTTCCATTATATTACTCTGTCCATCTTTTCAGGACACATGTGGTCTGGACTTGTTAAGTTCCAGTAAGACCCAGAGCCAATGAAATTATTCCTCATTAGAGGAAGAAGGAAAAAGCTCTTGTTTTCATCAACTTGCAGTGTTGCATGTGATCCACAGATAGTGGAATGCAGAACTTTAAAACAGACAGACTATCAATTACGCCATAATAACATATGTTCATTTTACCAGTTACATCATTTGCCCACAGCAAAAACTACTTCTAACCTGTCCAAGGCTTCTGACACAAAGCAACGCAATGAATGAGAAATAATACACCTTACATACAAGTTGATTTATACTTCCTTTTTCTTAGAATTATTTGGGAAGGCAGCAGCATTTTCTTTCCAAAGTTTCTATACCACATTTACTCTAAAAAACAACAAGAGCCGTTTTCATTAAGTGCATTATAGCCAAGCAACAGAGACAGACAAGGAATTTCCTGAAGAGCCGAGCACAAATACAAATACAGCCTATTGGCATGGGTTTCCTCAGTCTAAATATTTTCAATCAAAGCAGCGCTGTATGCAATCAAAAATAAAATCAGAATAAATCTAAATATTTTAAAGTCAGGCAACTTCCATTATAAATTTTAAAAAATATTTTAAAATTGTATGTTCTTAAAAGTCAACTGAATGATAACAGGAAACCATGAAGAAAAAGTCACTGGAATTCAGACAATGGGATTGTTATTCTCAGGATACACATTTTTTATAATTAAAACTCTTCTATCTCTGTATCAAGAGGTTGTTCAAGAGTTTTAAGTAATTATAACAACACTTTCTACATCAAGATACACTATAACCATGAACTAATTAACCCATGGGACACTTCCATAAGCTGAGGAGTTTGTTGTGGAGCTGGGGAGTCAGAGCTGGCACAGGAAGAGGCACTAGATCTAGAATGTCACCTTCTCTGAAGAACTGCAGAGCAACCACAGGCATCTGCTAATCCTTCCCCCTTGGAAGATCTGTATGGCCAACAACAGGCAGGGCAGAGTAGAAAGCACAACTGTACTCATAATTATGGAGCTTCTTAATTTTGGTGTCATTATGGGCTGCTAGTGGTACACTCCTAGTGCCAGCCCAAAAGCCAGCAGCACCAAAGAATCTCACTGGGGTCCTGACTGCCTTTGTAGGAGGGGTAGGAATAACGGAATACAGCCTCCCTTCCAGAAAGACAAGATCAGAGTACTCAGTATACAGCATTCTTGGCAGAAATTACACAATTATTTATTGGACTTCTGTCCAGAAAACATGATAAGAACTTCCGCACCTGCGGCAGAAGGTATGTATGTTCTACCCTACTATGTAAGATATTCCCAAATGGATAAGTAAATCAATTTTGTGCAGCCCAAAATAGCAATTAGCTTTTTCTGTATTTCAGTAAGACTTCAGCACTTGTTGTACCAAGGCTCTGCCCAGTGGCATTTGATTAGACCACGTCACAGGACATCAGTAATCCTTTTCATTGCTTTAATGAAGCACAACAAGCTCCATGCACAACTGTGCATGCTAAAATCCCTGGCCTTTTAGCTCAAAGTTCCTTAAACATTTTTATTCACCCCTCAGGTACTTTTAAACTCAGCCACAAACTTTGTGCTCAACCATGCTATGACATAGCCTGTTTGTTTTAAGCTATCTAAGGATGTTCATAGGCCTTGACATGCAATTCAGCTTACTTGTGCAAAGACAGAACATTTACTTTGGGACAGAGAACAGGAAGATAAAATCTCAAAAAACCCAAAGAATTCCCCAATGTTTCCATTCTTTCGTCATTAAACCACTTTCTTCCACGACATTATCTCCATGGGAGATGTGCCCTAGGTCTGTGTTAAAGCAAGCAACTTTGTTTTCATGGATAAGTATTGTAATTGCCAGTTTCAGCCACAGAGAAACAAACCTAAACCAGCCTGAGAACCAATCCAACCTCACCAAATAAACCATGAGGAGATTTAAGAACACTGCAACTCCAGCCTTCTTCTAGTCCATGCAAAGCTAAACAATCACCACATCATTTAATGTAATTCAGGTAGCACTACTGTTATTGTACAAGTCCCTTACAGTGATCCTCTTTAGAAAAAAGGAGAGAAAGAGAAAGCTCTGCATGACAGATAACAGTTCTCTTGCCTGAAAAACTACACAAAAGCTCTCCAATGATATGTGGAAAAGAGCAGTACAAAAGCACAAGCAGAATATAAAACTGGAGACTCTGCCTTTCATTCTGAAAATATTCAAGTGGTATTTCTCCATAGGATGGAGTCACAAACTGGTCCTGTTACAATCTAGCCTTTTCACTTGCTTCCTGCTTGGTTCCTAAACTGGCCCATAAGAGATGAGAAGGAAACTTGGTGAAATGACTACTCAGGAAAATCAGTTATATTTGCAGACATTTTTGTAAAAACAGTTACAGATACATCTTCAAACTTTCAAGACTTTAAGCCTGATATCTTGGGAAACTAAAAGTGGTGACTGGGAGAGTTGGTAGTTACTGAGGAAGACTTCAGACAAGGACAGTGCTGGTCTGGCATTTAGGAAAGGAAGTCCTTTGACACAAGAGACAGCAGCTCTGAAACAACGGCCAGGGAAGCATTAACACATCCTGCAGCCAACTTTAATGCATTAATGGTTACACTAACCCCTGCCAACCTCTGAGCAGCCTTCTAAGGGATACCTCAGGGTAAAGTAAGTGGATAAAAATGCTATCAAGGAAGATATGAATGGAAAGCATTCTTATGGAAAAACGTAAATGCTTTCTACTAAGGAGTGATAAGCGCTCGGAAATAAATCCTGTGCCATACTGTCCCTGTTGAGAGTGAAGCTATAAAATCTGGGGCGAGGCATAAAACGACAAAGAGGCAAAATGAGCTTATTAGCACCCTTTCATGGGCTTTGGATTCCTCCCTTCTCTCTTATTTTCAAAACTTGAATGTACATAAAAACATTGTGAAAATCAGCTCTCTAAGGCATTCTTGCCCTATGGCCACAACTGGCAACCCAACAAGAACAGAGAGAGGTTTCAGAGATTTTATTCCATATCTCATGGCCTAAACTGTGTTTTAGTTTGCTTGTAGGATTTACTACTGCAGTGGAATACAGTTTTTAAAGAAAAGGCAAACACTGCTATTTACATAGAAAACACATCTCTCTGCCTACTGAAGCACAAGCTCTTAAGAAAAGTGCTTATTGAAATTTAAGTATAATAAAAGCAGTGGTTCAGTAGATTTCAGATATTCATGGCAGTACATTTTCTTTCAGAGGTTCTTGGTTTTGCTTTATCATTCCTGACATTTCATATAGCATGTTATAAGCTTTTGCAAGGGAACAGCACTTTTACCAGAGCAGCAAATTGCCAGGTGGGAGAGGTTGATGCTAAACATTACTAAAAGATCTTCCTTTCCAGAACAAGAAATGAATGCAAAAGCATAAAATCATCTGGGAGCACAAATTGTTTAGATAAACATCAGAAATAAATACGGGATATTCTGTTTTTTAATAAGAAAGTCACCTGTGCATCTGCCTGTTAACTCTGCTTACTATACATGTCTTCAACGGTCAGATGAAACACTGCACTGTGATTTAACAAGACAGTACACGTAGTTTAGAAAACTTTCTAGATTTCTGTCATTTATATGTCAAAAGACTCCAGCTGACATGGCTGCAGCACAATTTTCCAAGACCATTTCCAAGGAGTTCTAAGGCCCCATAACAAAATCAAAATCAGATTTTATTTAAAATACAGACATTAATATTCACTTTTGTAACAACACTGAGATTACCACTACTTCTAAATTCTGATAATGGCAGTTTCTGGAAATTATTTGTTGCTCTGCCTCTCCTGCCCATTTGGTGACTGCTTTGATATATAAATTGTTTGCAGATCTATACATTCTGAAATTCTTCAGAGAAAAATCCATTCTTCTTGTTTAAGTTCATAACTGTCAGAGGCATCTCCAAAATATCAATACATTTTCAACTTGATTTACATTGGGTTAAATCTCCACAGGGTCTTTTTTAGTTTGTGTTTGTGGAGATTTTTTTATTTCTTTTTCTGTTGGTTTCTCCCCATCTTTTGTCACTTTTCAGTTTCCACAACAGTGGTGCACTCTGTTTATTTCTAAGTTCTTTCAAGGATCATATGATCCATTTTAATGGCACACATCCTTTTGAATTACTGTCCTTTGTTAAATTAACACATTTTATGTTCACTTTCTGCCAAAATGCCTAGGATATACGAACCTTATTCACTCTGCATGTTTTGTTTGCAGACAGCAATGAAGCTAGCCGTTTCCTTAAAATTTCAAGTTAATAAATCCCCCAGTAATTAGTTGACATGAAGTGTCTACCCTATACCATTGGACTACCAAGGTGAGGACCAGCACTGCACAATTTAGCCTTCCAAAAATCCCAGATCTTTAGTCTTGGAAAGTCTTGTGTTTACCTAATGCCTCGATAAAGCAGCCTGATCCTCTTCCTGCTGAAATCAGCGATGGAATTGCCAGTGACCTCAATAAGAACAAGGTTCCAACACCACCACCCCAAGGCTTTGTTATTTCCAATTGTCTCGGTACACATCACAGGCACTAAGAAATGTGTCTCCACCTCAAAAGTAAATCCTTTGGGTGTGCAGCAGTAGATAAAACCACTTTGCACTGAGATAGCACTTTCTGTTTCAATACATTTTACAACTGATTATGCCTTTCAATCCCTCCAGTAAGATAACCACTTCATACTGCAGACTGGAAAACCAGCACAGAGTTGCTGTCATTTGCCCAGTGAAGCATGGGTGAAATTCCAACACCCAGCCCCTTTGGGTCCATGCCCCTGTGCTGCCGGGAAGGAAGCTCACAAGCCTCTGTAACTAATCACCATTTCTCTTTATGAGAACTGAGCTACAGCTCCATAATCCTTTGTTAACATCCACATCTGTGATCTGATTCCACAGAAGAAAAAGAGGTTATTTTACTATTCAAGGGCCCAATCTCAGTTTGCTGAACCTGCCTCACATATCAGTGTCCAAAAGCTTCTCTAAGCCAGCTGGGTAGAGCTTAGGCAGTGTTTCTAATCCAACAGCACATTTCCAGACTCAAACCTTCTTTGAAATATGGAATGAAAAGCTTGGGCAAAGCACCTGCAATCAGCATCTGAAATGTCCCTGTTACACGCACACACTTCCTCAGAGCTTCCCCTGCCTTGTGGCTGGCCGCAAACTTTGGCTACAGTCAGCAGAAAAAGCAGAATGTTTATTCTTCAGGCACAACTAGCAGCACATCTCTGAAAACTGCCAAATTATAGCAAGCCTGTTTCCTAGCATTCACTCCTTTTTTGCAAGGCTCATTGTTTCCACCCTTCCTGCCCTTTTTCTCCAGAAAAATATTTCTTTTAACTTGTACTCCAAAGCTCATAATAGATCTCGGCTTTGGGCTTCATAGCAAATTTCATAGCAAATTTCTGGTCCCTATGTCAGATCAATCTTATCTATTAGTACCTCTGCAGAAGAGACACTGTTGTGGTCTTCAGGGGTCCTGACTGCTAAACAGCAGAAATACTTGGTCTTGCTTTAAATTACGCAGTATCCTCACCTTCAGTATTTGAAAATGCAGTGTGGCTCAGGGCAGATTATATTAGCATTAACTGAGCTCACACACCTGAATTTTGCCGCTCTCTTTACAATCTTGCAGCCACACCTGTCATATTAATAGCATTAGGATGGCTTCAATGTTAGCACTTAAAAAAGCAGAAACTGGTTTGAGCAAAGCAGATACCTGTTAACACTACAGAAAGGACAGGTAGAAGAAATCTTCCTTCAGTTGCTAAATAGAAAAGGTTTATTGCACACCTTCCACTCCCCCCTTAATTCTAGTTACCAAGTTCTTACTCTCATCAGATACCTCAGCTGAGTCACAGTTAGTGGGTCAGTTGGAAATGCCTCATTTACTCCTGCTTTTTCACTCCCAACTCTTCTTATTTCTCGAAAATATGTAAAAATAATCGACCCATCTGCATACTTGCTCTCCTACTATTGTGGTGTACTTAAAACTCTAAATAATATGACAAAAATATGACTTAAGTCTCTTTTTGACATAAGAATGGAGTTCTGGAGGGCACATTTTTGTGGTAAGAAGAGTTTGTTTTCCTTAGCTGGAAACACACGAGTTATACATTACTGTGAGGCAGATCATATTTACAACTGAATGTGCCTGTTAGGAGTCTCATACCCCCAGACGCACAGCAGAGCTGGGGCTGCATCTGCCAAGGCAGTCAGGAGACACTAATGAAGCACACAGAACTCTGCTGCTGTCCAGATGAAAGCTGATAGTAAACCAACAGACACAGTCACATGGGTTTGTTGTATAATTTTGGTCTTTACTAAAATAGCCAAAATGCCTGGCTGTACTGAGAGGATCTCTGTGAAGGAGCTTGTGTTTACAGTGGTGCTCCCAACCTGGGAACTACTGACTGTAAGACACCCATTAAAACACTCCAGTTTTAGAGTTGACAGAAAACAGTGAAGAGCCTATAGACCTCATTTGGTGATTAGGAAAAGAACGGGGCAGACTTTAATTTCTTAAACAGGGCAAACTTTTCTTCTCAAATCTCCAATCTGCATCTCTCCCCAGCTGTGCCTGCTGCCCAGTCCTGCTCCTGTTTGCATCACTCAAGGACAGCTCTGCCCTTGCGCTGGGGCAGCCCCTGCAGGCACCACTGGAGGAGGGGTGGAGGTGAACTGTGAAGGTTGTTACAGGCAAGATAATATCAAAATAAATAAGCTATTGGTAACCCTGATTTCTAACAGCTCCCTCATACTTCAGGCCTGAGGTAATCAACAACTGGGCAAGGGGCCAGGCAAGACTTAGTCTCTGCAACCAAAGACAGCTGTTGAAAGACAATATAAAGGTGTTTTTGTCTCAGCTATCTGAGACAGCCCCAGAACTCCCCTGAGATTGCAGCAGGAACCTCCAGAGTCATGGACTTGTCTTATTATTTAAGGAAGTCACATTGGTTCAGGCCCTTAAACTCAGTCCATCACATTGAGCAAATGCCTCAGTGTGTTGCTAGAGACTTTCAGCATTTATTTATTTTTCATATTAAGATACAGAGTGAAACCACTCTTCAGAGGCCATACTACTCTGTAAATTATTAAGAATTTGTTCTAATACTGATAGCTTAAAAATTGCATGGGCTGGGTCATGGAGCTTTAGAGCTGGAAAAAATCCAGTTCTTTCAAACACAGGAGCTGGAATTAACTCAGATAACATCAACAGAGACATAAAATTTAGTACACTGAACCAGTTGTTCTTTTTTCTTTCCCTTATTCCTTATTCCATGTAAAACTCCTGAAAATATTCTTATTATACAATGTGAAACAGAAACTATTTAAAAGAGATAGTGGATGTGAAAGTGAATAAATATAAATATTTGAAATGTAATAGCATGTTAATAAACTACAAAACTGTCAACACAAATAGAGAAATCACAGTTCTTATGGCAGCTCTTCATACTGATATTATCACCACAAAAAGGCTTGTATTTAGATGAAATAACATTGTATTTAAAGGGAAGGTTCAAGACAAAGGATACTTCAATTCAAGAAAATGATTAAAGTTAAGAAACAGAAGGTTTTGATTACCAAAGAAAGTTACACTATGAAGAAGAAATAAACATACACAACAACGTTTAGGCTATGGAAAATTCTCCCGAATGCAGGGCTCAAAATCGCTTTTTTATTATGTGCTTGACATTTGTCTGAATTTAATACCTGTAGGTGTACCATGAACAAAACACTTGCAGTGGTGTGGGGGGGGGGTTATGATAAGTAACTTTTCCACATCTAGTTTCTACTCATGGTAGGATCTGCAGTGGGATGAAATAAACAGAGCATAGCTTAAATTTCCCATAAACCAAAACAAAAGGCATCACAATATTTTATACACATCATATACATATATATCAGTTTTCTGTCAGCAAGCTGACCTTTATGACATTTTGTGGTGAGGTACTGAACGCTTACTAGAGGCTGCATAAAGATGACTGGGGATTTATCGCCCTCTTGTGAATAGGGAAAAAGTTACAATCCTCCTGAAAGTGAACATGCAGCTGTTGCTGCTACTAAAGAATCCTGTAGTAAAAACACATCTGTACAATTAATAAACAGAAGTTCAGATTACTAAAAAGGTAGGACTGCTGGTTACTATAATAATCTATAATAATTTTAGCAGAAAAGGATAAATTGCAAAATTAAAAAGAATTCTAATTCAAATCAGACCAAGCAAGATATTTTTCCATTTAAGCAGTAATCTAAATTCCACAAAATCACTGCCTAAAGCACTGATGTCAGGTGCACAGACTAGCTCAAAGATGTGTTAACCCTCCCTGATTGCAGCCCCAAAACATCCTTCAATTACAAACGGAGCAGGAGGATGAAAACGCCTATTTTTGCCATGCAGAAGATGTGGCCTTTTAACTGCAAAGAATAACCGTGGGTGTAAATCCAAATTTGTCTGCAGGCACCAGTGAAGTTTGCAGCCAGGAGCAGGTGTGTCTCGGTCCAGCACTCCACAGCAGCTCCAAAGGAAACAGGCTAACTCAACACTGGGAAGCCAACAGACTTCTACTGAGTTACTTTTACAGAACTTCCTCTTTGTGGTACTCCATTCTTCCCTGCTGCTCTGCACCCACTCAGGGTGTCACTGCTCCTTTCCTTCTCCCTCTCTGTCTACTGTCCCTCTCCTTTACCAAGAGACCACTGAAATCAAGGCAAAAGCCATAAAATGTTCACGCAAAGTCACCACCCCTCATCTGACAAAACCGCAAGGCCGAGGAGCTGTGGGACACCAGGGTTTCCACTGCACACCTCGCCCTAAGTCAGGGCAGCTACATCATCCCTTCCTTCTCCCCTTCCCTTCTTCATGCACCCTTTACTAACTAAATGCTCCAAAGGGAACCTTTCCAGCCTAAACAACTCTGCAACTCCTCAGTCCCACACACTCCCCCATGTTCCTCAGCAGAGTACCACCATGCCCTACCAGTTTCCTCTCAGGCTCAGCCTAGGATATAACCCCATAACCACAGGCTCTCCTGGGCAGGCATGGGCCCTTCCTGGGTGCATGCACAGCACACACAGTGTGTTAGTACAAATCCATTCTGCTTTTCTGTCACCACACCTAATAACAAGATGGCTCTCTTCTGTACATCTGCAACAAAGAAACCTTACAAAAACTCTCCTGAGATTATTATCAAGGCATGATATCAAGAAGCCAAGTTTCATTTGATCACGAGTAACGGAGGACCCTCATCCTGAGAAGCAATAATAACACAGTCTTAGAGGAATCCGAGAGCTTGTTTGTTTGTGCTGCCTTCCCTAATTTAAAATAAAGAAAGCATAAATCCTATCCAAATGAAGGCATCACCCAGTCCTACTAGCACAACATAATAACCATTTCCCTGAAAAACTATGTATTAATACCACTTAGCATAATAAATATTTAAAATGATACTGCAGTAAAGAATATAAATTCACCTATGTCTTTCCTCTTCTTAGTAGTGACTGTTAATAAACACAGCTTTATAGCTACTATATTTAAATGCAATTAGTTCCATACATTTCCAGCTTAATAAGAAATAATACATATTCATTTCTGCTCATTAACAGTCAGTATATAACTCTTAGCTAATGAACATTCAATTATGTTCTCTGAATACATTGTGGGATAAATTCTCTTTTTGTTGCTCATATCGGTTCATTTCAATTCAGTTGCTGCTAATTAAAATTCTTTTGCCTCATGTAGACAAACCTGGGTTTTTTGGAGTCCCTGGAGACTTTTTTAAGAGTTCTGTTTTATCTTTATGTACAGTCAGCTCCCTAATTAATGCTTTAAATAGGGTAAACTTTACTGAGGCTCCTGGGCTCAGTTCAAAAGAAAAAAAACCCAACTGTTAATTTTATATCTCATTCTCACACAAATCACTGGAGTCTCTCTTTTTCTTGTAAATCTACTTTTTTCTTTTGTTTTCAAGTGAATTCAATAATCAGGGAAGGTGCCAGTTTGAGAGCACTGGGAGTTGGAGATGCCCCATCATCAGTCTAGAGCTTTCCTTACCCAGAGGAACAGAAGAGAAATTCTTGTCAAGTTGTCTAGTTCTGCAGCCAGCTCAGGTGAGGAAGGAGGATTCTCTAAGGGGACATACCCAATGGACTCCCTGATAATATCTCCTCTATTTTCACTCAGCATCAGCAACAGCCAATGCTATTTTTTCCTAAGTTGTTATCAGAGCTGGCTCAGCAATCCATCTGCCTGTCTAGGACCAAAAATCTAAGCAAGTCCTACCTACCCCACTGAGACTAACACCACGCAAGCTAAGCACTTACTCAAGTGCCTCTCTTTGCAGAGGTCATTATCAGGTATGACTTGCTAAATGAACTGATTATGTTCTTGCCTCTGATTTATTTGCCTTATGTGTATTAAGCATTGCAAAGAGAAGGGAATTCAGCAAAAGCAGCTTCAGGGAACTTTCAGTTCAGTCAGCATTTGAAAACTTACCAAGCAAACACTGTGAATCTTATGTGCATCAATATAAGGGACATAACACAAACACAGAAATTCTGACATTTAGGGAAGGGACAGAGGCGGAGAAACTAATGTCTGTAAGAGAAAACATCTAGGAATACCCAAGGGAAAGATTAGCTTTAGGGGTGTTTCAATTCTATTTAACATTAAATGAAAACTCCAAGATACATCTATCTCTGTACCTGTCTTAGAAGAAAAGAAAGGGATGTCTGGGTTTGTGTACATGTACATGCCCTATGTGTGCCTGCTTGGATGGGTGCATGCATGCAAGTCAGCACCTCATCCAGTCCCCAAGTACCTGAGCACTGTGAAATGAACAGTCCAGAACTGCTTTCCTTGCTTGAAGTCTCGCTAAACCTGGGAATTCTGCTGAGGGACGTGCAGAGCTGGATTCCCAGGAGACTGAAATTGATTGACAGAACCCTAACGAATTCCACCCTGTGTGATCCAGCCTTGCCACAGAGCCATTTATGTAGCATGAGACTGAGGTTGTGTGTTGCGTGGTCAGGGCATAAAGACCTTTGAGGATACACAGCTTACCAGGATAGCACTGGAAGACTGTCCCAGGTGGAGAAAGACAAACTTCACGTGACTCGTATTACACTTTTTGGCTGCCCTGAACGCTGCAGAGAACACGCTGTCGGGTCGGCCCAGATGGGCACTTAGGAGGTGTTAGTGGGCATTGTTCCAGGAGGGAGGCACACACTGAACTGGCATTAGGGGACCATGGCCTAGACAGCAAGCAAGCCAGAAAGAATGCCAGAAAGCCAGAATATAAGCAAGAAAGAAGCTGTTACATTGACAACAGAAACACATGGCAATCTACTGCTGTCCTCACACCCGTTTCTCACAAGTAGTTCACATTTAGTACCACAGAAATAAACTGGAAAATCAGAAGGGCACTTGGCACGAGGAAGGTTTTCAGCTAGTCCTTGAGAGGAATTGTTTTTCTTACAAGCAGTGAACAGATGCTCCCCAACTGCTGTGTGCAGCAGCGTTACACGGCCGGGCCAGGAGATGGCAGATTTTTGTCAGACACCAGCAGAGAGCAGGTCAAACCCGAGCAGGTTTTCAATTTCTGTATCAAAAATGCCTTTGTACACAGGTTTTAGAAAGGTAAAACAACGGCCCTGATCAAAAGAGTTAAACAGATAAATGTTAAAAAGGGCAACTTCTTTTAGCCTCTGGTTCAGATTAGGAATTACTGACAGAAGAGTTAAAAAAAAAATTTGCAAATATTCTGCAGTACATGCTTTTGCATACCACACATTTTATGATAAGATATGTTAGAGTATATTTACACAAAAATGAGGAAGAGAGTAAGCTGTCCCAAAGGCAGCTACAATAAGGCAAATACCTTAGTCCATTTTAAACTGCATATATACAATTTATATTAAACACTATACAGCTGCATACACTTGAAAAAAAGCTGTGTCTGTTTTTGAGAGAGAAAAATTCCTGTCTTACACTATGGAAATGTGTACTAGGTTTTCATGTATCACTAATATGATTCATTTGGATTGTATACAGAAGTTACACCTGCTCCAGAGCCACTTTTCTACAGTTTCTAGGCAGAATCAAGGTATAGGGTAAGCTCTTCAGGAAAAAAATACATTGTCTTAATGACCTGCAGAACTAAAGCTGTAGCTTCAACCTAGAAAAATAATGAGTAGCAAGCTAATGCTACTATTCCCTTGATGTCCATCTTTAGCACTGTACGAAGCTTTTGGTGAAAGAAAGATTCCAGCTATCAGCTTTGCAAAAGCTTGGTGGTGTTTTATGTTAGCGGTCCATTGATCCAGATTCAATTTACCATAGATTCATAGACTAGAAAGGAATTATTATTCAAAAGAGATGCTGACTCCAGTTTAGCCAAAGAATTACATATGGTCGCACCTTCTCATGTGTTCTGAACATTAAAGGTTTTATTGCACTGTGCTTGTATTTTGGTACTTGTGGTGTTAAGCCTTTTAAATGGTGCTATGGCTAATCAGCCTTAGAAGAGTAAAAGGTTTATAATCAATATAATTGTTTTTAACAAATGTACAAGTCACCAGAAACATTAATCTACATATGAAAAGTATCATGTCTGCAAAGCCACAGTGTGAGTCACGGGATCAGGCTGGTGGCAAAAAAAAAAAAAAAAAAAAAAAAAAAAAAAAAAAAAAAAAAAAAAATTAAAATAGTAAAAAAAAAAAAAAAAGCAGACACTATTATATAGTGATATAATAACACAATTTGTCAGACACAAATTAATCCTTCCTGCCCACTCAGTTGCACTGGTCAGTCCTCCTAGCAGTAGTATTTCCAGTTTGGGTACCTCAAGAAAGATGTGGACTCACTGGGGAAAAGCCAGAGGAAAGCTTTAAGAATGCTCAGATATGTAGAAACTATGACCGGGGAGAGAAAATCTGGGAACATTAGTCTTGTGAAAGCATAAGAGAATCATAACACTACACAAGTGTGCAAAAACTAGCTGCAGAGAGGAAAGGGAACAGCTCTCACATCCACTGAGGATGGATATCATCTGCAATGAGAGAGAGATTCTTCTCAGAATTCTTCACAGAAAGAAACATTCCAAGACTTTACCAGGGAAGTGCTGGAAAGGATCACCTAGGGAAGCCATGGGGTTTTAAGAAGAGCTTGTAAAATCATCTGCCAAGAGTGATGGAAGTAGAATTGATCCTTCTCCTCTGGAGCTCCCCCCAACCTTACTTTCTCTTATGATTGTGCTGATCCAGTTCGTTCACAGCTCTCAGCTTTTTCAGAGGACAGTGCCGGTTTCAAGGACTGGCAATCACAGGGAAATCCTGGAAACCAGCCAAGGGAAATCCTACACTCATCAAGCTTCCATTATGGGCAGGCTTCAGTTAGCCCAAATATATCATTATGACTACTCCTTAAGCACCTACAGTTGCAAAACACAAATAATAATTTTATAATAATTAAGTTTTATGAATGCTGATGGTATCCTTGTGGAAGCAGAGACGTCAAAGTGGGAACTGAACTATGACATGTTTATAATTAGTTTCATTACAGCAACATGAACAATCCGGCAACATACAGACAACTGTTGTGCCAGGAAGTACCAATATTTCCGTGTGAAGGAGAAATGGAAAAGCAGCATAGCAGAACAAAGTGTTTGAACCAATGTCACGCAAGAGGCCAGTGGCCTGAGCCCAGCGCTCGCTGCACAGACAGACTGGCAGCTCAGCCCCGCCACTGGACCGGATTTCTGTGAGAACCCAAAAGCCTGCTTCCTAAATATGGTCAGGGTGCAACTTCCTCTTGGGTTGGAACCAGCACAGCGGCATTTGCACCGCCAGGCAGGCTGGCAGAAGGTGCCGGAGGACGGTGTTGTACCGCATCGCCGGCCCTGCACAGCTGCTCCTGGCGCATCGTTCAGGGCAGGCGTGCGGGCAGGGATCCCATGGGCATCCGGCACGCAAGGAAAGGCTGCAGCGGATCTGTAAATCCCCCGTGCTCAAGAACCAGAATCACTGTACCAGCCTTATGCAGTGGTGAAAATGCACCATTCTCCTAGGAACGACCTCTGCCGTGTGCCATGACCGCGCCTGCCCCTCTCCCCTCTCAGATAACGGCCCGCGCTGCTCCCACCGCTTACGAACATCGCCCTGCGATGGCACCCAGCGAGCGCGGCTCAGCCGCGGTGTCTGCAGCGCGCACGGCCCTGGCCAGCGCGGGGCAGGGCACGGGCAGGGCTGCAGGGACACGACCGGCCGCCGGCGCAGGCCCGCCCGCCCTCACCTGCCCAAGGCGGGGCTGCCGCGGTGGGCAGGGCCGGCCGGAGCCGCTGGCCCCGGGCTCCGCCGCGGCTGGGATGCGCACGGGAGAGCGGCGGCGGGGGGGGCCCGGCACCCCCGGGCACGGCACAGGCCGCG
>VWZT01016238.1:0-136674 GCA_013397055.1 Pachycephala philippinensis | reverse complement strand
CACAGCCCGGGCGCGGCTCTGACCAGCGCTGCGGGCTGCGCCCCGAGCCTCCGCGGGGCTGTCAGCGGTGCCGGGTGGGGGGCACTGTTCCCTTTCGAGCCCCCCTTGGCAGGGCAGAGCGCGGTGTGAGCGATCGAGGTTTGAAAGTGCCGCCGGCAGCCGGGGCTGCGGGGCCCGGCCTGCCGAGCACCGCCCGTGCCCAGCGCCACCCGTGCCCAGCACCCGCAGGAGAGCGGAGCAGCCCCGACTCCGTTCCACATCTACAGCTCCTGGCTTTGCCGTGAACAGGCTTCTCGTGAGAACATTTCCTTCCCCTGTACGGCATAGTTTGCTTCCTGATCTAATCCAGAGAGCAGATACACGAAGAAGTTATGTAAACGGTCAAAGATGCAAAGGGTGGTCAGCATAAAAAAGTCACTGTTTTTTGAAATTAAGTTTTTCAACCTTTCGGAGTCCACAAGCTGCATGCTTGCTCAGCGCAAGGCTTGAGGCTTATTGACTTCAAATTTAAAACTTTTAACACGAGATTTAAAACAAGCTTTTGGAAATATTTACACAATCATTGCTGTAACACATCACTCCTAGAGAAAACACGGGTCCTGTTTCAAGAATTAAATACTACCCACTAATCAATCATGTCAGATGCCTCAGCTCTAGAGTGAAGATGACAACTTGTCTTGATATGAAAAGCTAAAACAGAAGCTAACTTTTTCAGTCATGCTGTTTCAGATGCTTAACTCACTTTAGGCTGATTTTAAGCCTGGGTTGGGGAGGGGGGAGTGAATCTCTTGGTTCCATATTGCAGAGTGTACAACAAAAAATGGTACCCCATATTCTACTGGGTTACTGACTGGTGTCACTGGGGGATTTGAATTAGGCCTCTGAGCTGAGTGCTGTCCCGGTATGACTTGTGTACAGGCACACACGAGACTTACAGGATACTCATACCACTAAAAAAGCTTTGATTTTTAAAAACATTCTTTAAAAATTAGCTGATGAACCAAACATGAACATGTGAGTGAGGACAGTGAGGAAATTACAGCATTTTCTGCTCATGGTTATAAATATCTGAAGCTGACATGCAACTAAATATTTTATGTTTCATATGGATCTTCCTCAAGTTATAAACAATGTTTGCCCTGAAGGTAGCGGGGTAGAGGAAATGTGAGAAACCTGGAAAACAATTTCAAGTCCTTTTACCCCCTATGTTTTACTAGCAGCCTGGAACACATTTCAAGTGCATCTGAATCAGTAGCTGTAGGCATGAACCCTGAAGAAACCAGTTTCTTAATGAGGCTTCCGAAATAGACAGCTTTCTGTGCTGGCTGTCCTTTCTGGAGGATGCACAGACTACTTTCAAAAGCGTGCATTTTTAAGTTACTATTACCATTTTAGCTGTAATAAATATATCCTGCTTTTTTCCTTCAGGAGAAAGGGTTGGAAGAACATGATGTGTCTTAAAACAAGATACATTCCATACAAAACTCCGTAATGCACCTGGAAGGAAAAGCACCCATCTGGGTGAGGGCCTGGTGCTAGTGAGCTGAGGAGCAAAACAGCCACAGAATTGTAAAGCAAAGAGAGAACCTTTTTTGTATTGTGGGTTGCTCCCTTCTGTCCTTTTCCCCCTATGGTCATAAGGACTAGAATACTTCCTACTGATTGCTTTGTCCTGTAAACCTCTGCTCCTCTCGTGCTCAGCACTGCCAGTCAGACCTGCTGGGAATCAAGGCCCTACCAGACAGTGTTACTATAAACTTCAGAAAAGGGAAGTCTCCCTTCTCTTTCCATTCATGTCAAGTGTAGCATTTCTCCTTTCCTGCATGTTAAAGGATAGTCATGTCCCCCCATTCTGTACTGTTCCTTTAACATACACCAATACAAACATACAATTTCAAAACCCTCTTTGGGAGTCCACAGCCAGATTCCCATATGTTGGTGACCTGGAATGTAAAGGCTGCTGTGTGCCTGATGAATGGAGCTTGAAAGTGAGACAGGGTAGCTATTTGCATTTCATTCGCCTTCAAATATATAAACAGCCAGACTGAAAAGTGGAATTAGAAGATTTTACAATTCCTTGCCAGTCCGTACTAATTGTTTACAAGCCAATGAGATTTTTGTCATTCTTTAGAATGTGCAAAGCAAGAATCAGTTGTGCTATGCTAAACATCTTCATGTGCCAAATGAGATTTTAGAACAGTTGTCAAATACTTCTGGTTTCCATCCTCTGACTGAAGTTGGCTGCAATTCATTGTTGAGGTTTTCCTGGGGCTTAGTTTTAGTTCTTTTGTTCCTAATTGCTCACTTGCTGTCCTAACTTCTGAACTGCAAATGCAAAGCACAGATTCTAATTAAGTCATTACTGGACTCCAGTTTATTCAGAAGAGATGCTCAGTGGACTTCTGCAATGGTGAGCTATGTAATAGCACCACCAGCATGCTAAAAGCAGTACTTTTAACCCCGTGCTTGGAAGCAAGCAGCTGGACTGCCTGGCAGAGCTGTGACATCCTCTGGATGCTCATGGGAACATCGTCTTGCCCTGTGTGTCCTGCTGTGGGGTACAGTCCATCTGATCCCAGCTTCAGATGTCAAAGTATTGCAGTGCGAGTTGGGCTTCATTCTGGTCCCCAGCCTGCTTTGCTGCTGCTTTCTGCATAACTTGACAGCAACTGAACAGAATTCAAATGGAATTCGGTGGCTTTCTGATAGACCTGCTTTTCCACTTTCCAGGTTCCTGCCATCAGTGGAAGTATAATCCCATGTATTGATCAAGGATCAGTCAGCAATGGGAGTGGGGCCTGGACTGCCAGGACTGCTGCAGTGACAGGATATGCAGTTATTGCAGACACAGTAAACAGAAAGTATGCTAGTGATTCAGTATGTGGGAAAAGGTTCTTTGGATGACTCAGAATAATTCTATCTTTGTGATTATTGTACAGAAGCTGGAATGGCTCTGATCCTACTCAGGAACTAAACTTTGTATTTTCTTCCGTATGTTTTTCTCCTATACTTTGCCTTTTCTAGTCTACCTTGACCTTTCTCTTTTCTGTCCTTTCCTTACCCTACTCTGCAGCTGATGGAGCAGAAACCAACTGTGCCTCATTACACAGTGACCTAGAAAGCCAAGAGCTTGCATCAGCAAATCAGTACCACCTGTACATGTGCCTAAAATAGATTAATGAATTTATTAAAGTTTTGAAGAAGGGATTGTTTTGCTTTTGTTAGTGCATCCTTTATTTTTCATTTTAGGTCACTACATATATATTCTTTTTTTCATAAAGAAAAACGTTATTTTAAGTCAAACCACACTGATTTATGCTTACGCTGCCCATTTTGGATAACTGAATGCAGCTGAAATGTTGAAATGGACTACAGATCATAGTAAAAGAGGATGCATATAGAGAAAAAAAAAACCCACATCTAATTTTGGGACACAAGCAAGGAGTCTTTGTTGGTTTGTCTTCCTACCTGACTTTTCCAGATATGCCACACAGAGTAAGTGGGAGCAATAGATCTCTAGGGTCAAACCTGTCATGCTCATTTCTGTGACCCAGAGCAGTCCTTTACCTGTTGTCCGTAAAGTTATGGTTAAAATTCCATAGCTAGTTATACAAAACTGTTACATAAAAGAAAGAAATAATCAGACCTAAGTGTTCAGATCTCTCCTGGAAACACGTTGTATGGCAGTGCTTGCAGAACATAAACATCAACACAATGTACCTGCTTATCGTGCTTATCTTAATTTACTCTGTGTATCCACTCTCGTGTTTGGTCTGTTGTCACTGTGCCTGTGCTAACACAGAAGCGAGTCCTGAAGTCCCCAAATTCATCTTAATCCTCATCAGTGTCAGAGGGTTCAGAGCCAGATGGCAGAGCCTCTCCTGAATATTGACAAGAGGAGGGTGAGAGGACATTACGTGAAGGTGGAAGGGATTTGGTGGGGAGGGAAAGGACTGAGTTGGTGAAAGGAAAATTAGAAGCAACTGACTGTATCAAAAAATTGGGTAAAGTATACACTAAGATGCTTATTTTCAAATATACTACACTTGCTCCTTTTTAAAGAAAATAAGTAAATTAAAATCCACTGTGATGTTAATAATCACAGCTCTAGGAAGTTGCAAACTATTTTGTAAAACTGACTTCCAAAAAGCCTTGCTTTTTCTGTATAGTAACAGGCCATTGTTACCTGACTAGAAAGGTTGATTTTGAGAGAGGAACACTGTTCAGTTGTAGATTTGCTTAAAAAACAGTAAAGCATAAAACATAGTAAGCTCACAAGTAGAAGTTAAACTCACTTAACTCTCCTTCAGCAACTTCTCCCGTACACCTGAACTGGTGGAGCTGTCAGTCTGTGACCAGTGACACACTCTCAGATAAGTTCTGAGGGACTTGAAGAAACAGCCCAAATGAATTTTTAAAAACCACTATTAGAGTTCTTTTGTGGTGTGTTCTGTGCACAGGTTTACACACAAACTGATCCTGATCAGTGAGTGGCAGCTGAGCTGGATTAGTGCCAAAGGGAATTGAACTCTTTACTGGCTTCCCAGGAATGCTGGGCTCTGACCTGCTCACACAGCTCACCTGCCTCCCAGCCCTGGCCGTGCTCAATCTGCACAGTGTTTGTTGCACCATAAAGGCCAACCTTCAGGATACAGTTTCTAACCTAATGTGCTGGGGTAAAACAATTCAGAATTTCTTCCTGCCCTGCCCTGTACCAGAGCTGCCTGTGGTACAACATCATGCCAATACACCTGTTTCCTGGAGCTGTGCATGAAAATATGCAAGCTGAAGATTCCTTTGGAAGGGCTGGGGATGATGTTTGAGGATTATTTGCAATCAGGGCAACTAAAACCTTGGTTTTGTTTAAGTCCCAGCTAGGGGAAGTAGTTGTGTTGTGTGTGCACAGCTCCTGAAGCAGTAGTGAGGATCACTTGCAGCAATACTGTGACTCAACACAAGATTTGACATTTGAAAGGGCAAGAGTACAATTAGTCATCTTTATGATCTCACTGGACTTCCAGATAGACAGCTAGTGGTAGAAAGCTCTGTAGTGGAGATGTGTGTCAGCTGGGCAGACTCATCTGAGCTGGTTGTGTGCTGGAGATCACGACCAAATATAAACTGGAGCCAGCAAACTTGGTTTACCCTCTGTGTCTAGCTACATCCAAGCCAAAAACTTAAATACTTGGATATTCCAGTTCTACCCGAAATGGGGACTTGAAAGTGAAAATGAAATACCATGAATGACTTCTCATAAGAGCACTGGAATCATTAAAGCTTTTCTTACTAAATCACAAAGCAATAATGGTAATACTTTAAAATCCTTGTAAAGTAACTACACAGATAGCAGTGTCATTTCTGGTGATACCACTTCTTAAGATTTTTCACCTCTTTTTTTCCAGACTGTTCTCCAGGGGATTATTTTGCTTCCCCTCCGTGCCATATGCATCGCATTCCTTTTACTGCTAGCTTGGCTGGTCGCATCAATTGCAACTTTCAGTCAGCCTGGAAGAGGATTTCTGCCACTGGAAGGATGGAGAAGGTAAAAAAGTGACCAATATTTGTGAAAACTAAGCTTTTTTTTTTTTCCCCCCTAATAACACAAAGCCAGGGTTCAAAGCTTTTTTTTCCTTTCACTTCTGTTTTTGATTAAAGAGGATTCCTCAGTTTTACCCATTTATATGAAGCAACTTTTTAATGAGTGTATTTTACAATAGTGGAGCTTTTTAAATAGGTAGATTTTCAGTTGTCTTGAGGCTAAAAATAATTTGTATAAAAATATTTATAGACTATCTGTAACCCAGGACTTAATTCAGTAATAATACTAACAGGAATATTTGAAAAAAGAAATTCATTAAGCAAGTATTTTGTAACATGACAGAGGCTGAGCTCCTGTGTAGCCTTTGTCATTTCTGCTATGCTATGATTCTATGACAAAATTAGCTTTGACAGCTCCTCTCTCAGCTGCGTTGCCCTTGAAGTGGTATTTCACAGCTGCTTCTGTGGGTTCTGGGTTTCAGTCACTCACTTCTGACCTCAAAGTACTGAAGTTCCCTTCTAGCCACGATGCACTGCAGCTGCAGGAGGAGGAGGAGACACAGGAGGTGAATTCTAACAAGACCAAAAGGTTACAGAGAATCCCATGAAAGGAACATATCCCCTGCTGTGGGAACATGTTCCACTAAGGGAACACTGTCATTTAATCTTTCTTGTTTAAAACTGACAGTAAAAGAACAGTATCAGTTACCTAAATTCTTACGGAAAGGACACTAAATCTGCTAATTACTCTCCTCACAACAGTGTTGTGCTACAATGCCATAAAAGATGCCATGAGAAATAGTGTACCTGGGAAGAGGGTTTCCCAAGGTGCTGTACATTGCCTTATCTTTCATCAGGACAAGGTGATGTCCCCTTCCCTACTTCCCCTTTAGCCCTACATTCATTTAGCCCTAGTAGTATTGCTTCCCTGTGTGGGGCTCCAGTGCTGGTTAGAACTAGGAAATCTGTTAGGGGCTTTTCTTTTAAAGTACAGAATAAATCCTGACTGTAAGCTGGATGATATTTCTGTGTTTCTGTTCCCAAGGAGGATGATCCAGACGACCCTGTCCGGCCTGACTCGTACCGCATACTTCGTCATGGGATTCCGAGTTAAAGTGAAAGGGAAAGTAGCGAGTCTGCTAGAAGCCCCAATCTTTGTTGCAGCTCCTCATTCAAGCTTTTTTGATGCCATTATTTGTGCCCTAACTGGAATGCCATCAATAGTGTCTAGAGCAGAGAATTTGTCAACTCCAGTATTTGGCAGTAAGTATTTATTAAAAAAAAAAAAAAAGTTACAAGTCAACAACTCGACATTGGGCCAAAAATTTTATCTCCTAAAGTGATTTAAGGGGAGACTTTTAACCTCCTTAGGTTCCAAAGCTACTGACAAATTATTTCCAGTGAAATTCCTATGACACATTATCTTTCTGAATTGGTAAAAATGCCTAGAAATTATGCTGTTTCTTTTCAGGTATGAAATATAGTATCATTTTGAACTTGTTTTATACTGAAAGCATGTTTTGCAGCTGCTCAGGCTGGAAGCTTTCTCTTTCATTCTCCTGGTAGTAGCTCAAAAAATCTGTTCCACTGCTGTCTTTTAACAGTGTGGCCCACAAATGTGAGTGAAGGTTATTTCAAAACAGACCCAAACTACAGTAGTCTGGAAAACACCACATTTACAAGATTAAACTTGCAGGCACTGTTATGGATTTTTTTAATGGGAGCAAGACCAGGAAGGAATAAAAGAGAGTTACTCAAAAAGGAAATGCAGGGAATGGAAAAGATCAGATGAGTCATGCTTCTATTATTTTCTCCTCCTTTTGGCACAAAAAGAATCCCCGTTTGCATTATTGCTAGAATCAGCTGAAGACTTTCTGCTGGCTATACAGTAACCCAGAACTAAACACAGTAGGCAACATAGCAAAGTGTCTTTGTAGAAAAGAAATGAACAGAAAATATATTGATTTTAGCTTAAAAGCACAGGATTGGGACAGAGAAGATAATTCTTCGCCAGATTTCTCATCACAGTGGTCCACACATTCTGATGCAGACTTCTGATTAAATGAGGAGGTTTTTTCTGTAATTTACATAGAAGCTGTGCATGCTTTGTAACTGAAAAGGGAAGGCTGAAACTACATTTTGGGTGCAGTCTGCATGAGTTAGGCTTGAGCAGACTCAGTCAGGTCACTCTCATAGAATTGTGTGGGAATGCTTAGTGAAAAATAACAGCAGTACTATTAGAATGTGTTTGGGTGAATGTTGCATGTTTATATCTACTGTAAAGCTCCTCAGCTGGCAGGCTGGGTGTGTCTTCTGTGTCTTACTTCCCATTTTGCAGAAAGAGAATGATAACACTCTTATCAATTTAGCCTGAAAGTTGTTTGTGTGGAATCTGTCTCCTAGTATATGAATAACAAGTTTTTGCTACAAGGAAGCCTCGAACCCATGTGTTTTCTAAGCACTAGTATAAGACAATTTTTTTTTTATCTGTTTCACAGCAATTTTAAGTTCTCTTCAGCCTGTGGCAGTTTCTCGTCAAGACCCTGATTCACGGAAGAACACAGTGGCTGAGATAACCAGGCGGGCATTATCAAGAGGCCAGTGGCCACAGGTAATAAATACACTGCTTAGTTCTCTTCTATCATGTATTCTTACTCCCTGTTCATTGTGCATCACAATATCACAAGTGCCCAGCTGGATAGGATTCGTAAAATGGACAAAAATGAAGCCAGCTCTCAGGTGTATGACTGGGTTAAGAAAGGAAGAGTCTGGTGCCCAGAAGGAGTTTTGTTGTGACAAATGGATCAGTTAAAATTCAGCCTGTACCAATTCCTATTGCAAATGCAGATGCTCTTGACTCTCTTTCCCCTTTTCAAGTCTTAACATGCTTTCTTCAGTGTAGCAGATGAATTGCATTGGTATGTGTGGATCAGTACTCTGAAGCTAGACTATATAGCTGTGCTCACACCAGGTAGGGGATGGGCAGTTGATGAGATGGGTAACCCAAATTGTCCAAGATCCAGTACAAGCAGTACTTTAGCTCAACACATCTGCTTCTTACAGAGAGTATAGCTGAGGTGAAGCTCAATTCTCTCTTTAGGTTAATAATGCACTAAAGCCAAGATTTTCTGCGCAGTGTTTCCCATGGTCATTCCTCAGCAGCAAGCTGCTGTTCTGCTTCCAGGTCCTGGATGGCTTTCCATCTGGAAGAGCTAATGGGGCAGGGGCTGATCAGGAGGGAGGAAAGCATTGGGGCAGCAGCTCTGCTGCTTATATGACAAGCAGAGGGCTATGATTTGCTAAACTGTTGTGGATGAATGCCCTGGCAGACCTTATCTCTGCTGAAAGCAGCATGGGGAGGAAAGAGAAATGGGCTCCTGCACCAGTGCTGCACTTGGGTGACACCTAGATATGTATTGTGGCATAAATAGATTATGAGTCAAGTAATCTGGGAATCTCCAAGACTGAGTCAGCAGTACAACTGAGGGTGTCACTGGGTGATTCCTAATCCTGTGCCCTGGCCACACTTTCTGATTACAGGATGTGTAGGGGAGGTCTGGCTGTAACTTGCTGTGTGCAGCTGCCTCTGTAACACCCTTGAACAGTCTGTGTCCCTTGTTTGTGACCTACTGAGGCCTTTCTCACAGTTAGCCTTGACCTGTTCATTCAGACTGAAGTGGGAGCACACACCTTGAACACTTGATCCAGACCGTATTTTGTGCTGGGGTGTTTTTAGAATGCTGCTTATGATCCTGTAGTGTTAGGAGAAATACAAAGCTTCCTTGTGTTCCATAAGGGGCTGGATTCAGTGTGTCACACTGCAGTGCACAGTGCACTTAATGTACTATCTCAGACACTAATTCAGAAACCTTCTGGGTGTTGGTGTGAATGAGTCACTGAGGTTCAGAGGCTACTGTGGTGTGTAATGCCTTCAGACTCTGCCTCACAGCACATGCCTTCTCTGCCTTTTGCTCTGCTACTCAAGCTGTGATCTCATCACAGCTGGCATCTCACTGATAGGAGCTCCACCCATAAATGCCCAAGTACCTCGTGCACTTCCTTTCAGCCCAGACTCTTATTACACACACAGCAGCTCAATAAGGAACTGCTGTCAGAGGAACAATTCTATTATTACCAACACTAAAATGACAAGTGAAACACTTAAAGCATTTTGTATCATATTTCTGAACTGAAAAAGGCCTTTCCCCAGAACTCCTTTCTTAGAAAGCATTGGTTTCCAAATCAAGATGGACCAGGTTAATAATATTGTAAGCATCCTTCATTAATATGTTTGTTTCCTTTGGAAATGGTAATGATATTCTTGTAATACAGTACAACAGGTCACAGAGCTTGTATAACATCAGCCTGTGCATAACAGATAGTAAAGGATAATCCTTTTATGAAATATATGTGTGTCTATATACATTTCTCTCTTTAAATCCAAGATACTGATTTTCCCAGAAGGCACCTGCACAAACCGATCTTGCCTGATCACATTTAAACAAGGTGAGAGATTTTGTCCCATTGTTGTTGGAAAATAATATGTGATATTAATTCGACAGTCGTTGTAAGGACTGTGCTTGTGAAGGTACATCATCCACAACAGCACTGTAGTAATCCCTTACATTATTAAAGTTTCAGTGGCACTAAACCCACTCTTTTATACTAGTCAGCTTACTTCTCTGGTTTGTGCTATTGTGTTGGATGCAACATATCTATGACGTATATGGTTAGTTAGCTGGGGGTTTTTTCTGGGTACAGTTTTCATCTAATTTATTTACTCAGAAACTCAACTGTGATTATTCTGAGATGAATGTATGAACTTACTCACATGATGTTCTTTTATCTCACCTAACAGTTGGGCTGTCTTAGATTCTGTATATTTTGCTATGCAAGACTTACGAACCAAGTTACAAAATGTCTTTGCATAGTGCTCAGCAAGCCAGGACAACAAATCATTTTTAACACAGAAACATACTTCATTGCATCACTGATCATTAGATTGCTGTGCTGCCCTTCAGTTAAGAAAGGAGAACATGACTTTAACTGTTTTACAGTATCTTGGGTAGAAAAGTTACAAAACCACTACTACATGCTCAGATCCATATCACTTGTGATGATCAGAACACAGAGTGAGTCAGGAAATGCTCAACAGCCTTGTGAGCATCTCATCCTTTGCAATTAATGCCTGTCAGTGGGGAGATAATGCACAGAAGATGAGTTTGAACAGTCCGGGAATCTTAGGCAGCTTTCTCCTTGGAATGGAGCCAAACCCTTTTCTGGCATGACATCTTGCTAGTCGTGCTGCTGATTTAAAAACAAATAAAAAACCAAAAAACCAACCTACAATATGCATAAAACCCAAACCAAACAACAAACAAAAAACTGAAGAACACTTCTCATTGTCCTTGCATTTTTAAAAGTGTCTCCTTCCAGGTACCGTTGTCTGAAAGAAATCACTTAAAGCTCCCAATTGCTGTATTAAACTTAGTTGTAACAATCAGTTCTAATTTGTGGCTGCAGGCGCCTTTGTTCCACGAGTCCCTGTCCAACCTGTGTTGCTCCGATACCCCAACAAACTGGTGAGCAGAACATTCTTCTGTTACTAACTAATAACACAGAAAGCAAAAGTCTGACTTAAGTGGTACCTACAATAAATACTTTGCATTGTCACTGAAAAATATATTGTCCTGAGCTTTAACATTGAAGAGCTCCTGGAAGCAGCCAGGTTTCCCAAGTGTCACCATGGTGTAGCTGCTATTCTGACAGTGAGAAAATCCCTCTTGGCTAAAGAGGGGAGACAGGAAAGTGTTGCAGCGGAAGTTGGAAACTTCCTGCAGTGCCACTGAGCCTGTACTTCGGAGTCTAAAATGGACACAACTTCCCTGTTAGTCATCATTTTTTGGTTAACCTCAAGACAGTCTTACTGCAAAGGGACTTGCAAAGTTTCTGAACAGAAGCAAAGCTGAGCCATGGAGTACATCCAACACCCCTCCTCAGGAGGGCAGCTTTGCAGATGTTCTTTTCATGCAGCATTCCATGTGCAGCTCTGCTTTACTCCACCTGTAAGGCTGGGACCTTTTCAGCTTTTTTAAAATTATCTGGTCATCCAACAAATCCAGAAAAGACCAAACTTTGACTTCCTAATGTTTTGTTAGGATTAAAAATATGGTTGTTATTGTTGTTATTTGCAAAGACTCCTCTGTATAATGCTTTTACAAATGAATTTCAAAAATGAACCACTCAAGGGGATTGGCATCGCATTTCACTGATAAGATTTAAGGATCTGCCAGTACACACTGTAAAAATAATATATAAGAAGTAATAAACACGGAGAGAGAAAAAAAAAAAGGAAAACAAAATATCAAAGAAATAGCATGATATTTTGAATGCCTCTCTAAAGGGACTGGTAAGGCCCACTGAAAAAGTCTTACTAATTTTTCTTTTCCCTACTTCTGTTGTTTAGATCTGAGTGAATGATTTACAATATCTAACTAACTATAAATGTTATTCCCAATTGTTTATAAAAGTCTGCCATGCTTACTTCCAAATTTTTAAGGCAAGGAATCCTATTCACCTTAACACCTTTATTTATTTTCACTACAGAACTATAAAAACATCATCCACTTTTACTAAACATGTGCCTGTTTTAAATTGTAACTTACCTGCTCGCTAACTTTCATCTGGTTTTGTCATACATTTCTGTGTTTTATTTTTTCCTCAGGATACTGTGACCTGGACATGGCAGGGCTATTCATTGTAAGTTTCTTAATCCTACTGAAAATTATGTACAGAAATTTTTCCCCTGATGCTAAAAAGTCTGCCAAACAGATTCCACTAAGCCAAGACACGTGTTCTTCTAGATCTGTTTTTATGAGGGGGAAATACCTGGGGATAATGCTGTCATGCATTAGATTTCATATCTGAACGGCTAGAGAAGGGGTTAGCAAAGGGAAGTAGTATTTCCAGTTCTGCCACTCTTTTTTTTTTATTTTCTCCTGTTTCATATATTACACTACAACAAAGGAAAGTATTAAAAAACCTTCACAACTGCACTGAAAATATGTCTGGAAAATAGTCTTCATTTTACAAACATTCGTTAAAATGTGCACTTTCAGAATCCATATACCACATTTTCTTGTGGAGTATGTAGTGTATCTAAGTACAGTAGTCCCAATTTACTAACTAACATTTATAAGGCAGCTAATTTTGAAACATATGGACTAGTGGAGCAGATCATAAGCACCTTTTAAGCTATCATTATAAAAAAATATATATATATATGTAATCCTGACATCTGCACACTTAGACAGTGGACGTGATGAAAATGTCCATTTCAGTTTCCCAGGATTTTTTGCTGTTACTATTACTGCTGTTACATTTATCAGCATACTAAGACTAAGGAACATTGTAAATTCAGTACATACTACAGATTTCCTCTATGGAGGATTTATACTAGAAGATTAAAATAGAGCTATATTTTCAGTTATGATAGATGGATAGGAATTGGCAAAGAAAGAAATTAAATCAGAGGTATTCCCATGGCAGGGAGGAGGCTGCCCATTCACTCAGAATGGAGAAAAGCTCTAAGCCTGGTGGCTGGATGGTGAAGGATTAAATCAAAACCTGTGAGCAGGTGAAAGGAACTGCTTAGCAAAATCATGAGGAGAGAAGGGATGGATGGAGAAGAATCTAGAGATTCTTAACAAAACTAACTGGAACCAGGAGAAGAATATCCCCTGCACAAACATGCAAATCACAAAATGCAGAACTGTGTGACTCTTTGTAAAACTTCCTGGATATTGCAGCAAGGATGGGACAGTACCAGTCTCCTTCTCAGAAACCTCCTGACACAGTTTCTGCTTTCACTTACTACTTCTCTCTTACTTTTGTGCCTTGCTGGGAGGAATACCTAATGTTATGTGTTAGAAAATCAAACATCAAGAGTGGACTCGTGCAGAAGATAGACAGGATCCCATAAGTTCTCTTGCCTTTTCCCTTTTCTTTTTTATTTTGTCCAAAACAAGAACAGAGAAAGACTGTTTCAAGGTTTTCTATTATAATATACCTGATGTAAGGATAAAATGTGCATTGCAGCTTAAAAATTACAATGAAAAGAACAAGTCAGAAGTAGAAACGACTGTGCTTAGCCTCTTTAGCAGTTTCTTCCTCCCCCTAGCTTATCTGTTGATCCTAAAATTTGTGACTTTTTTAAAAAGCACTGATGGTCCTGCCCATACTGACACTTCATTAACACATCTGAGTAAATGCTACTAAAATTTGCAAAATGACTAGCAAATAATAATAAAAAAATCTAGTTCTGCATAAGGAATTACTGGTCCTATTTTGCAGCTGAGAGAATAACAGATAAAGTAAAGCTACTTCTCAGAACCAAAGCTCTTTCTAAACCTAAGTTTAAAATCCAGTATCCATAGACCTCTTTAAAGAGGGGGAGACATTTAACTGGCCAAAGAGCTGTACAGAATTGTTACAGGTTGCATGCCATGTGAGCAAGCAGCAGCTACATGCAGAAGTCCTGTAGAAAAAATGGGAAAAGCAACTTTTGGGGAACTTCAGTGCAAGGTACTTAAAAACCTTGCCTAATACTGGCTTTGGTTTTTTGTGCTTTAAAAAGTTTCATCTACTGACATGCAAATACTTTTGTTTTAAATAAGTAAAGTTTATTTTTCTTCCTCTTTGCCTGCAGTAAAGAGCTGTGCATAATGACACTGTGTCAGATCTTCACAAGAGTAGAAGTTGAGGTAAGAATTGGAAATATTTTTGTACTAAGATTAAGCAACCAGGGATTTTCTCCTATAATATAAATGCATTATTCACATTATTAGTCAGTTCTCGTGAACAATAAACAAATGTCTCAAAACCAAGAATAAGAACCACAGTGAGTAATAGATTTAATTTGTTGTCCATATGTACGTATCATTCTGATGAGTTTCTAAAAGACAGCTGTCAGAAATGTCTTTATTTTTAGAGCATTATAAAATGACGGTTAATTATCACCACATGAATTCTACAGATGTTAAAACTAAGAATTAGAATACATTCTGTTAAAGGTAACAGCTTCTTTTTCCCACCCCCCCATTTCTCGATTCCTTCAAAGTAACCTTGTCTTCCTCACCATCCTCCCAGACTGGACTCTCATAGGTTTCTACAACTAAGAGCTCATTCAAGCACTTGTGCTAAGCCTCATGTAAGGAACCAGTTCCCTTGATCATTAAAATCCACTGCACTGCACAGACACAGATGAACTACAACTGAAACAACATCCACACTTCTTAATGAGAGCACCCACTCTCTAACTGCTCCCTGTCAAAGAGGCAACATTCAAAACACATTCCTTGCCAGACCACAAAGGATTGTCAGTGTGGACTAAGCTGGTTTAGGAACCTGAGGAGGGGACAAAATGACACGTTTTGCTGTTTATTTGCAAAACATGGAATGTAGCGAACTTGTCCAAAGCTTTGTGAATACAAGCAGTGTTGTTACTAACAATTGGCAATGTAGTCTGTGTTGTGGAACAATGAAATTCATTTTAAGGGAGCATCTTGTTACTGTATAGTGCATGCATTAGACACGTATTTGTAGAAGGTGTAATCAAGAGATCATTCTCCTAATAATTTTGTTCAGAAGGGCATAACTATGTGATTTATATACATGGGAACAAGAAACAGTTAATGTAGCCCTTCCAGTACAAGGAAGAGCTTCGTTTTCCCCTACCTCAGAGCTGAACTCAGACTTCTCTGTTAGAAAATAAATTTCGTCTTCCAAGAGATGAAACTGAAACATTAAAAAATTTGCAGCTTTCACAGCAGCATGTGTCCCCAAAATGAAACTGATTTCTTGGCATCAGTGCAAAAGCCTTCCAGTTTCTAGAAAGGGAAGGGAAAGGTTTTCCTGGGGAAGGAGGGAATCCAACTACTCCTTTTAGGAGTGGACATTTTGTTGCTGTCCCATCCTGTGAGCAAGTAGCCTCTCCACTCCAGTCTTGCACTGCCTCTACCTGCTGTGCAGGAGTAGTGATGGGCTCCAGGGCTGTACGACCATGTCCAGTCCAGCTCTAACACACTGGGATATGGAACATGAAACTGAACCTGGCAGTGAGCTTTAGGGCTGCAAAAGATACAGCATTCGGCAAATACTGTAAGAAGAGAGACTAGGTCACAAGCAGATCAGAGAAATATTTTTGCTGCTGAAAGAGGTGTGAAGAGTATTTCTTACAAGACTGAATTTGACTGGGAAGGTGTACTTGCCACTCTCCAGCAGATAAGCAGCTGAGGGTATGAGATCATGCTGCCACCGCAGGAGGTCAAGAAACCAAATTCTTGCTCCTCAGCTGTTGTTTCTGGCAAACAGGTTTTATGAATAATTGTAGGGGGTTTTTCTGAAGGGGATGAAGGTGGTATTTAAGCTGCCAGGAATTTACATTGCTCTGTGAGCAAGACCTCAGCCTCAAGTGAAGTAATGACCGCTTTCAAGACCATGACCATGTTTGCATAGATAAACCTGGAGTTACAACTTCATCTCGCCCAGTGATGACAGAGTTTTCTGTGTCTGTACTGTGTACCAGTGCTTTCTCAGTTTAAGAGTTGTGTGACTTCTGAAGGGGAGTTGTAATAACTAGGGACCTATTTCAGACCTTGAACAAAGCTGGCAACTGCTTACAGAAGGAATGAAATCTCAAATATTCCTGTGAACAGCTGGAACCCCCCTCTCCTTAAAGGAGAGACAACTTTTAATTATAAACAGAAAATTGTTACAGTTATTTGACAGATAACCAATTCCATAAACTCACTGGTTTTAATCATAAAGAGAAAGCATTCCTTAAAAACTAACTTTAAAAGACTGTTGAGGATGAACTGTGTATATATGGGACAGTTATCACTATAATAATGCATCACCAGCAACTGCAGTATTACTAAAGCAACTTACTGACACATAATTAACAACTGTCTTCCAATGAACTATGAGCAACACCTTATTTTGAAATTGTTGTATTCTAGGAATTAAGGGCAGGGTGCAGAGCAGCAGAACTCAGATAAATGATAACCATAGCTGAGAAAAGGCACAGTAAACAGGGCTGTGAGAAAACACTGTAGACTGAAGTAGAAGGAGCAAAGCACTCCTCCACACTACTTTGCAAACAGATGCTGGTTCATGCCACAATAGATAATAGTTCATCTAGAGGCTATTTTAGTGAAAGGGTACTGCCAACTGCTTACATACTAATATTGAATACATCCTCAGTAGTAAACATGTTGCCATTTAGATACCTGGGGTGTTTCCTAGGTGTGGGAGGAGAGGGGGTTGCTGGGATTTTTTACCTTCGCTTGGAGTTCCAAAATTTTACGGTATTGTGTCCAGTTAGTATGCTACTTACAACTCAGAACTATGATTCCTTAATGTTTTTATCATGGAGGAAAAATGTACAGGAAACTTAGCAGTCACATGCTGACAGATACAATTAACAGGTACGAGGTGGGACTGCAGTGTGTATTTAAAAACATTAAAACTCTCACATACACTAGTCCAATATATAACATCACTTATAAAAGATCTTTGAAAAGAAGAGTGCAGTATTTCAAACTCACACTCTTACCAATGCAGCATTTAATCTTCTAAGTATGCATTTATTATATTTTCCTTCTTTGGGGGGTTGATTTTTCATATTAAAGAAGCTTCTACCCATCCTTAAGAGATAGTTTTGCAGTGAATTTCATTTGTGTGGGGAGGGCACAAGAGCCAGAGCAGTTTCTAAGGCGGCTGAGACCTCTAGCGCCCAGTCCCTTCATTGCATGGCTGATGTTTTTCTCCTGTTTTCGCCCACTCAAACAAAAATAAGAAATTGCTCATGTTCCTAATGAAGTGGTAACTATAGAATTGATTGGATAACTCATCCCTTTCAGTTTCTGCCTGTTCATGTTCCTACTGAGGAAGAAAAGAATGATCCAATTCTTTTTGCTAACAGAGTCCGACAAACCATGGCGAAGTAAGTAATCAATCATCAATAAAACCTTTGAGAACTATTCTTTTATATCCAGCAATTCCACATATAGCCTAGCCATAAAATACAATTTAGTCAAGTCCCAGGTACTATATATAGGAGTTGCTCTAGATTTTCACTAAGAGGTGTCAAACTCCTATAGTAGATTACCCTGATTGTTTTGACACGGAGCATAAAGAAAGTTGTCTTACATTGGAACACAGTATGTTCAATTCATAGAAAACTGGAATAAACTGATCTCTTCTGGCTTGGCAAGGCTAAGTGGGTGGTGGTTTGTTCTCCAACATTACTGGGCTGCATTTACAAGATATTACCATCTTAAAACCTCGTGATGCTGCCATAATGTAGTTTCCCAGTGTGGTTTCACAGTTTCACAAAATGGTGTGTATTGCTCTGTCCTACTTGCAGCAGGGCAAGAATAAATTACCATTTGTTTCACATACCAGAGAAGGGGAATGGTCAACAAAAAGTAATTTTAATATAAGAAATTGATTTTGCTTTTTCCTTAATTTTATTTCAGTGCTTTGAATGTGCCAATCACTGATCACACTTTTGAAGATTGCAGACTGATGATTTCAGCAGGGCAGTTGACTTTACCCATGGAAGCTGGGCTGGTGGAGTTCACCAAAATTAGCAAGAAACTCAAGTAAGGGAAATTTTATCTGTTGGTAGCATAATTACTAAAGTGCTGCAGGTGTAGATGGCCATCTGCCAAAGGTTAAATAACCAGACAGGAGACTTGGCAATGTATAATATAGTGTATGTATGCATAAAAATTATATCAATTATAAGGAAATCAGAGATGAGGAAAATCCCAGTAAGGACTAATCCCAAGTAATTTTTGCACCAGTGTTGCAGGAGGAAAGATTGTTCTTTTATGAACTTATCTTACCAAAGGGTGAGAGAAGTGGAGCAGTACCTATTTTAAGGACTTGATGGTAATCTTGGTGCAAATTTAAATTGCTTCAGTGGTGAGGCACTGGCAGCTTGTGGCAGGAAGTAAAAAGCCTTCTTTCCAGCCTGAAACTTCAGCTTATTGTTCTTAGATTTTCTGTGCAGCCATGTGTCACTAGGGATGTCAGCTTTTTCTGTCTGGATACAGTGGAATTTGAGCCATGCAACCATACAGTAACTCCATCAAATAACCTGGCATGGCTGTGGTGAAATCTGAATGTGTGCAGTAAATCTTGACTTATTTATGTGCTGTATATCCATTTATAGAACTCCATCTGGAATAGTTACCTGGCAATCCTAATTATTCTTACCAAGGTGCAGTGGTATGTTTCTGCAGAGATCTGACACTTCTGAGGCTCTAGCAATACTGGTGTTAGGGTAGAGAGTTTGCTAATAGAGCTGAGACCTGCTCCCTCTGTCAAGGAAATACTTCCCCAGAGCATGATGCAGTAAAATATTGCTACACCTGAATTTATGGTAATGAAAAGCTCTCTTCTGGAGTAGCCTAGTAACCAGACAGACAGTTCTAGGTTTGGGGAGTTACTCTATGGAAGTCTGACATACCCAAGCATAGAACTGCCTGCTTTTAGTATTAATAAGCAGAGGGGAGCAATCCTTAATTGCTGATTTAAAGTACAATATCTGGTCTAAAGTACAGCATTAGAAATGCTGTACACACATGCCCTGTTTGGCAGTTTTCATCTTTGAACGCTGTAATAACTCCTACTGAAATTCCATCTGTCCGAGAACTGCTGTATAGAAATATCTCCTCTCCCTCATGTTTGCATAGCCTAAAATGGAATCATGTCAGAGAGCAGTTGGATACTTTTGCTGCTATTGCAAGTGCTTCCAAAGGGGGAAGAATTGGAATTGAAGAGTTTGCCGAGTACTTGAAGCTGCCTATTTCAGATGTCCTTAGAGAGCTGTTTCTACTTTTTGACAGGGTGAGTAGTTGGTTAACTGACTTGTTGACAATATTTTGTTATAAATCACATCCCAAACGGATATTTATTATAATTCATTATGTCCAGCACAGTAAATGCTTCTTGGTTAGCAGTTTCTGTAAGCAAGGTAGGTGACTCTTACAGTTTTGTTCATAAGTTTCAATGGAAGAGCATTCATCAGTTTCTGCCTTGTGAGATGGCAGCCATCCCTTGGACCACATTGCTGCAGCAGTATCAGACAACAATCTTTATGCTGGTAATACCTGAATATTTTGCCTGCCGCAGATTTTGATCTTATGTCCATTTTGAGAGCTTAGTTAGCTGTTGTAATTAAGTAGGTAATTTAAGGCAGAGTGACACTAACTGGAGTGTTAACTAGAACACTGGCCTGTTCCCCTGTGTTTGTGAAGGGTGCTGTTAGATTTCACAGGGACTCCTATCTCCAGCCATAAAGGGGGATGTGTGTTAATATGATCATTTAGGCTTTTCCCCCAGTCAGTGCTAATCTCTCCAATTTTCTGCTTGTCTCTGAGGATGACAAAAATGGCTGCATTTCTGACTATACCAGAAGCATCAGTGATTAGAACAGAGACAGAATTCATCTTACTTCTAGGCCTCCACGTGTGCTACAGTGCACGTAGCCCGTTGTCCTGAAAGTGCCTGTGGACTGGAGGTTTTCTCTTACCATAAGAGCTTTCCCAACTCACCATCTCTCTTCCTGATCAGTTAGCCTTAGCAATACACCTGTCCTCGGGAGGCCATGGTATATGCTGATTAAAACTGTTTCAGGATTTTTCCATCTAAAAAGTTTTTACAAGCTCTAAAATAGGGAAAGAGTCAGATGTATTTCCTGAACTGCTGAATGCCTTGAAGCTCTAGCAGAGCTAGGTACTCTTCCTTTTGTCTTTCCTGCCTCCCCATCTTGGACCATTTGCTCCTGAGGCACGTAGTCTGAGTCCTGAAGCCCCGTACATACATCAGAAATGTGCTGTGGCAACCAGAGTAATTAAGGGCAATCAAGACTCCTTTCACTTTCTTTATATGGCACAACATCAATGAATAGAACTAGCGAAGTAATGCTCAATTCACTAAAAATTCGAGGGAATAAAAGGTTGTAGAAACAAACAAGTGCAAGGCTGCATTCACCTTTAAGGAGATCAGCACAGCCGAGGAACAGTCACGCTCACGTAACAGGGCTGCTTCCAAATTGCTTCAGGTATGAGCACAGGCATTATGAAACTTCTGCTTTGTGGCTTTCAGCCTCATTATTTTTTTCTCTAAAATGGTTCCTCAAATCACATAAACATAACTATACAAAGAAGAAAAGAAATAGAGGCGTATCATCACCTGACAGAAACTAGTGAGACTTAACTCTGGCAACCAGAGACATGCACAGACACAGTGAAGTGTAAGCATGCAGATAAGCTGTGTTTTGCCCACACCCAAGTCAGACACAGACCAGCTTTGGAGAGCTGCAGAAGCACTGGATCTCTGAGAACTCCCTTCAAAAAATCTTCACCATGTTCCTTGCTAAAGCTTTGCTGAGCGGAGGAAGTGGTAGTAGTCGTGGAGGGAGCCTTGCACGCGGCCTTGGAGGTCTCCTAACAGGAGGTGGAGGTGGAGGGAATATTGGAGGACTTGTTGGAGGTCTCGTCAACCTTATAAGTGAAGCGGCAGCTCAATATAATCCAGAGCCACCTCCACCTCCTCGCAATCATTCTACAAATGTGGAAGCTCAGGAGAGCGATGAGATCCGACAATTTCGTCGCCTGTTTGCCCACCTGGCTGGAGATGATATGGAAGTGTGTGCCACAGAGCTAAGGGACATCCTGAACAAAGTCCTTTCCAGACACCAAGACTTGAAGACGGATGGCTTCAGCATAGACACCTGCCGTAGCATGGTCGCCGTCATGGACTGCGACGGAAACGGCAGACTGGGCTTTGAAGAGTTCAAGTATCTGTGGAACAACATCAAGAAGTGGCAGTGTGTGTACAAGCAGTACGATACTGATCAGTCAGGCACTGTTGGGAGAGCTCAGCTGCCAAACGCCTTGAAGGCTGCGGGGTTCCACCTGAACGAGCAGCTCTGCCGGGTGATCGTGCGCAGATACGCCGCCGAGGACGGCAGCATGGATTTCAACAGCTTCATTAGCTGCTTGGTGCGGCTGGACAGCATGTTCCGGGCCTTCAAGTCCCTGGACCGAGATGGAAGCGGGCGCATTGAAGTGACCCTTGAAGACTGGCTGCAGCTGACCATGTATTCGTGAAGGCACGGCAGAGAAGAAGCTTTGTCTGGAAGATACAAGTGGAAGACTACAATCCTCTGCTATAGAACTGTAGTCTTGCCCTTTAGTCTTTCTAAGGCAGATGTAGATAGTGGTAGATGGCTCAGCTTCAACTGCAGTGATTCCTCTTGTGCATGCACTAGTTTGCTTTTCTGAAGGGTTTGTGTAGGTTGTTGATTGGGCAGTTGCGTAAGTCTGTCTTCAGAAAACTAATTCTAGACTCTAGGGTTAGGGGATATGTTGGAAAGATCAAAGCTTAGTTATTTTTTCATGTAAAGTGGCTTGTATATGAGTATAACTATTATATAAAAAGTTCCGAAGTTTAGTGTTGATGTTGCTGTTCTGATTTGTCAGCAGTCACTAAGGTGGAATAAAGGGCTGTTTGCCTGAAGGCAATCACTGGTAGGGTTCTGCAGTTATTTCTAACAAGGGGAAAAACATTAGAGTTGCAATAACTGTAATGATTACTGAACTTACATAATCATTCCGTTTCCTTTCTACTTCTGCTTTTTCATGCTTGGCTGCTGAAGCAAAACCTGAGTGGTACTGTCAGTTCTATCTGGTGGCCAGCACAAAATTGAAGACTTACATGAAGCTACTTTTGCAATGATCTTCTCAATTCTACAGTTCTATGTACTAGTCTTTTCTCTCTTTCCTTCAAGCCTAAATAGTTATAATGCGAACAACTTAAAATACTCAATTTATATTTAGAGAAACTTGAAATAATTATGCAGTCACATAGCAGACAGACAGCCAAAGTCAACCTCTGGCTATCTGAGTTAAATTTCATCAGAGTGCAGAATCCCGCTCAAGGTAGTTAAGCAGTTCTGGGAAGATGTCAACTTTTGAGTAAAAAAAAAAAAAAAAAAAGGAGTAACATGAACTGTTAAAGTTACAGTTCTTTGAATTAAGGATTACATTGTTGATCAAAACAGCTCTTGCACAAGGCAGATTTCTTGGCAAGGCTCTGCTGCTTTAAATGAAAATTGTCTCGGGTGTGTTTGAGCTGGCTGGAACGTGAAAAGATGAGTTAAATAGGCAGCCTGGCACTAGAGGCAGTCTCCAGATGTGAGAGTCCACATGCCCCTGCCCTTCCCCAGGGACACAGCAGTGACTCATTGAGAAATACCACACAATACCTGCAGGCCATCTGCATGTTAATGGGGTGCTGTGGTTTGGTTTGGTTTGGTTTGGTTTGGTTTGGTTTGGTCTGTAAATTTCCATAGCTTTGATTTCTAAATCTTGCACTTACACTTGGCAAAAGAGTGTTTTCCAAACTGATGAGATACCCTCCCTGGTATACTTGCAGAAACCTTTAACTTGAAACTAACTTAAAATTTTTGCCCAGACTTACTTCCTCCTGCACTTTGTTTAATAGCAAGCTGGGTAACAGAAAAATACTCATATTGTCCCAGATGAAAGAGGTCAGTTCCTTCCTAATGGCATTCAGCCTTCTCCCAATTCTTCAGTGGAAAAGCACAGTTATCAATTGTGCCACATGGTGCCATTTGGGCTCTGAGTAATAGAAAAGTGAGCAGGAGGTAAAGTGTGATACCTCCTCAAAAGGATTGGATGCAGTAGTACTTTATACTGCATCTGACTTGCAGTCCCTGTGCAAATCTAAATGGAGAATGCTTATGACAATGCAACTTTCTTGTTTTCCAAAGTCTAAGATTTACTGTATTAAATAAAAAAACCAACAACAAAACCCCAGTTACCATAGCATGCTATAGTGAAAATAGTAGCAGAAAGCTGGCTTCCTTAAAGAAAACAAGAGTTGTTAAGGTTACATTATGTTTTGATTGTTTTGTGTAGCATAACTACAAATACCCAAATTCTGATGTTCTGCTTTGCCGTTTAGAGAACTGGAGCTCAGCTCACAGTTGCTTCCTTAAAATGTTCTTGGTAGGCTGCAAACACAGTTAGATATATGTAGAAAGACAACTGCAAGTGCTTTTCGCTGTGGTGTTACACAAGCACTGAAGGTTTTCCTGCATTTTCAGTTTAACTCCCATCTCTTTTTCCAGGCAGCAACCCCATCATTTCTCCTTAACCAGAATGCCAGAGCATTTGGAAGTTAGCCAGCATCCTAGAGTTTAGTAGAACTAGTCACAACATGATCTTGCAAGCATAGTAACTTTATTTCCTACTAAAATGGTTGGAGTTCTGTCTATCAGACTGCACTCAGTTTTGATTACTGTTTTAGCAATTTAATGAAAGTAATATGACCCTTATTTTATCTTTTTTCTTGTAATATTTCCGTGTGCAGCCACAGCTGTGTTAACTTCTTTCAGAAGTTGTTTTTAATTAAATTATTTTAAAGTTTACTTCCCAATTCTTTTCCTGTGATACATATTCTTAACTTTAAAAATAAATTTAAAAAATATTCACATCAAACAATCCTTTGCTAAGAATACAATCTAAAAAACTGTCCAAAAATAATATTCTATGGAACTTTGAACAATTATTATCTATACTCTTCCTTCAGTTGTTTTAAGACTTTATGTTTGTAATGTTACACTTTAAAGTTAGATCTATTATCTCTGAGAACTACAATGCAGACAAAATACTTAAAGTCAAACTCTGCACCACGAGAGCATAGATATGTAAATAAAATTACATGTATGGGATAACATTGTCTTCTTGTAATGATTAAAAAACTGTCAAAAGTTATAACCCTTAGACACACATCGAAGTAACTTAAAAGTTCATATGTTATTCATATCTTTGCTCAAAAGTTTCCCTGAAATTCACAGGTTTCTGAAGTACAAGATGCTCAAAGGTTGCATGTCTTCAAAAAAAGATTGGTTAGACCATCAATAGAAAGAAAATAGCAGTTTTCTATGCAAAAGAGTCCTGCATTGGTTTTGAAGGCTGAATAAAATTATATCTTAGAAGTTTGAAATCCTGGGAAATGTACAGCTTGATGATGACTAGTAATACTGATTTTGTTTTATTATTACACATATTTTGTTAATCAAGAACGACCTCAAAAATCTAAATTCAATTACTAAAATCCCTGTTTCATAGCACCCAAAATTTTCAAACCACTCTACAGAGCAGCCTTAGTATTCTCCCCTGGCATATTGCAGTGTTCAGCAGCAGAAAACCAAGAGCAGAAAGGTTAAGCTTGGTATGCTCAAGTGGGCATTAGAAGTTGGTAAGAGAGCCAGAAATAGAATCCTGGTCTGGCTTTTTGCTGCAGATTTACCCAGGAGATCACCCGTCTCTCACTTGGCTGAAGAAGTTTTGTGCTGTTCTCAGACGTAGGGACTCCACTTTATAAGAAAATGTTTTTCTTCTTGAAATGCACAACTCATCATCCACAAAGGGAACTCTGCTTTACACTTCAGTTTGCTTTTAAAATATTTTTGATGAATGCCCTTATTGTGAATATTCAAAACAATGAACTACTCATCATCTCTATTATGCTGTCATTAACTACTCTGTGTCCCACCACCTGAGACTTGCAGATGGCTTTTGCCCAGAGAGATGTTTCCCAAAGCACTCAAGAAACTTTTAGTGTGGTGACAGAAACACTACTGACATAAGCATGGATTTCAGCAGGCATCTGCCATTCTCCCTGTCTGCAAATATACTGCAGCTCACACAGAATTAATCACAAATCCCATCAAAGCAAGCTTCAAATGTTTTGTTGATGTAGCTTTGTAGTTAACACATTGAAATGTTTGTTCTGATCAAAACTGGAATTATTACAGAGGCTGTTCCAATGAATTCCTTGCCTTTCTGGCTGAAAAGGTAGGACAGTGCATTGGCTTCCCAATAGTACATGGGGCAGTGCATAGGCTTCAAAGGAAAGCTTAAGATAAACCAAGTAGATTTGGTTGTCCTTTCACTGACATACATTTTATTGCTGAAGGTTCAAACTCAAAGCAACAGCCTCACTCTTGACTTGTTGATTCTGGGCTGTTGCATTGGTCTCTGAACTTTAGCAAGTGCCAGTGCCGCATATAGTCCTACAGTTAACCCAAACATGTGCATTCCAGTTATTCCTAGAGCCTTCCTGAAGGCCATGTACTAAAGAAAACCTTTTAAGTTGTTTTAAATATTTTTTGTTTGTAATTTGTTTGTTCATAAAATAGAAATCGATACCCAGTTTGTAGCTATTGAAAATACGTATATTGCTACTCCAGCCTTAGTGTTACATATTTAGTGAGCTGTTAGGTTTTTTCCAGGAAGAACAAAAACCTCTAGTATTGTAAACTGTCTTAGTGCATGTTGTGTTTGATTTACAGAATAGCTTTTAAAGTGATTTGCAGTATTAACTGTAACTACTGCCATGCATGTTTGGGTTACAGAATGGAGATGGCACCATCGACTTCAGAGAGTATGTAATTGGTTTGTCTATTCTTTGTAACCCAGCCAACACAGAGGAGACTATTCGGATGGCATTTAAGGTAAGTTCAATTTAGTGTAAATCTACAAACCTGACAAATCAAGACTGACTGTAAGTCTGTTAACTTTCAAATCATAAGTTTATAGCTTCAATCTGTTATGCAAATGTGAGTAATTCTCTTAAACCAATTGACATTTAGAGTGTGAAAGGGAGGGGAAGAATTGCAGGCATCATAGAAAAGGGTTTCAAAAGCCATCTGAAGGCACTAATGAATATGTAACTTGGCAGGCTAACTCCAAAAATGATTCAGCAGCACTTGTAGGTTTTGTTGCCTGAGGTTTTTTTCTGCTGTGATTCTTCAATGTCACAATAGATGGAGTAATATCCTCTTGTGGGTCAAGCCTCACTAGAGTCATTGTTCTTAACAAAGAGGAGGGGGAAAAAAAAATCAAGGGCTATTCAGGACTGGCACATTCAAAACTGGGCTGCATCTAAGAACTGCTGGCTTGTCCTGTGGTGTCCCATAGTACAAGCAGTCAAAGAGCAGTAGCTGCTTTCCCATCTCAGGTACACGCAGGCAATACATGACCAGGGACGCCCATGTTGTGAATCCTTGGCTCTTTTTTTAGTAGCTCTTTGACACAGATCCAGTTGTTTTACCCATTAATCTGGTCTTATGAACTCTGTTAAACAATATATTGCAATACTGCTCATGTTCTTCATAAACTGGGTGCTTCTTAGTACTGATGCATACTTGGGAAGTACCAGAGATTTTGTGGCAATCCATGATACCCACTGGCTTCTTTTCAGATAAGCACTAAAGCTATTCAAGGTGATTTGTGCTTTTTTAGGGATGTTTTATCAGTACAGATTCCTATGAAGAAGCAAGCCTAGCAGCTATTGTTGCTGTTCCATTGTGTTGTTTCCTTAACTGTACTCATCACTATCTTAACAGGGGTGCTGATTATAAAATCAGTAATTTGTTTAAAGTTCCAGTTTCAGCACAAAACAACTGGTTCAGCTGGTAAAAGCCTGTTTCAGTCTAAAATGGAACTTTGGGTTCCTTTTGCTACTTGATTTCTGTGCCACTAAATGTCTTTTCCTTCACAATGGCAGAGTTTGCCTGTAGCAAGTACTTAAGAATTACAGCCATCCATCCCTTGTATTTCTCCAGGGGTGATTCATAGCAGATGGTTACTGTCACTTCACTGGGAAGGGTGGGATGATCAGTGTACATCAATTGCCTGCATTCCAGGAACCAAAATTCCTTGTTAATTACAATAACTCCTTAGTGGGTGACCAATCACATACACTAAAATTATGTCAGAACGTAGACTATGATAGCAAGTTTAATCTGAGAACAGATGGGCCATAACCTAATGAAAATGGAGACTAAAATCTAAGATGTTCCAGTATAGACTCGCTGAATCCAGTAGACCCTTAGCATAGCTCATGGTGACAATAAACAAATCTTTGTTTATGTTTAGTCAGTTTTGTATTATTTTGACCACTGAACCAGCACTGTGAGATTTGTTTGTTTTGGCAGAATGTTCTATTCCCAACTATAGCATGGATATTGCTCTGCAAAGTGTCTGCTTAGTCTTGTTCCAGGGAAAACGCATAAAATCTTTTGCAAGATGAAGTAGCTGAGATGCAGCCAGGCTCTAAAATCCCAGGCATTGTTCACAGAGCTCCTGAGTGCTAGAAGGCCACTCTGAGTGGCTAATGTGCAAAGTGATGCCAAAGCACTTGTACACATTCTGTCTCTTCCAGCTCTTTGACATGGATGACGATGACATTATAACAGAAGATGAGTTTGCTTCCATCGTTCAGTCAGCACTGGGGCTGCCTGAGCTTGATGTTTCTGTGCTCTTTAAAGAAATAGATGCAGATGAAACTGGAAAGCTCTCCTATGGTATGTTACATCCTTTTGTCAGAAACAATACTCTGATAGTCATATTGACAGGGAGTTTCCTTCTTTAATTCCTTGAAATTACCTGTTCTCATACCTTGTGTCTGGGGAGAACTGTTCAAGCACAGACACAGATACTTTGTACGATACTCCTGGGTTTTTTCAGAGGGAACTAACTGGAGATCAGCTTCAGTAAAAGAAGCAGGCAATGAAATTTTCTTTGATTCTGTTGCTGCACTATAGCATCTGTGTTTTTTAATGTTTTTCAGAGGAGTTCAAGAACTTTGCACTCAAGCATCCAGAATACGCCACGTTGTTTACTACGTACATAGATCTACAGAGACACCAGTTAGGTTTGTTTGAGGAGCATGACACTGAGCCACTCAAAGGCAAGCACAGCCCAGCTAAGAGCACAGCCCCAGTCTCAGAAATAACACCACTTGCAAGAAATAAAGTCTGTCCTGTAGGCAATGAAGAGGAGAGCTCAAGTACCTCTGACAAAAAGGATGATTGAGAAGAGTGAGATAATTCAGCTCTTGAATTCTACAGGATTTTTTCCCTAGCTGTTCATAAGCACAACTGATGTAAAATAGAGATGGAAATTACAATTTTTAAAAAGTTCCTTTGTTTTTTTACTTTCATAACAGGAGGTGTTATTCCTGTTTGATTGTAAGGGGAAAAACCACTGTTCAATCCTTAATGTCAGTATCACGGTACTGGGAATGTTGTTCAGTGTCTTCCAAGTTCATGCTTCCACAGAAGTAACAGGTGTGCTCAGAGGGGTACGAGGCTCCAGCACTGCAGTGACCTCTCAGAATGGAGACTGAGGAGTCCACTTGTCTGAAAACAAGTGGAATTTTTGGTGCTGCTCAATTCCTCTATATCCCCAATATGACTTAAGGGAAAAAAATTATGCCAGTGTTTTAATTTGCAATATCACTTAGCCATTCTCAAGTTTCTGAGTTACAGAAACACAAATGAGTTACAGGAAGCTGAGAGTTGAAGGTAATGGTTTTTGGCTGTCCTTAGATTTCCCTTAACTACTTATGAACCAGAAAGCCTAAGCTTCTGAACAAGACATGCTGGTTCACTGATGTTAACAGAAACCACTTTAGGCCCAAAGGCTGGTGACAGATGGAAATGGCTACACTTCTAACAACAAAAAACTGATTGGAATTCCAAGATAGCAGCTTAGAGTCTAGAGGAAAATGCAGACAGTAAGACCCAAGAATTAATAGACTATTTCAAAATAAATACAATGTTGTTTACAGTAACAACTGTTCAGGATCACATTGGGAGGAGCATTTCAAACTTCAGCATATTTTTTTATTCTCACAATTATCAACAGAAGAATGTGACCTTGCTGTGCAAAGCTCAAAAGGCAAATATGCTGTCAAGCCATAGTTCTAGTACTTAGTAGCTACTCTAAAGTTGTCTCCTAGAAACCATGTTTGCATTTCTGTGCCATTACTCAGTGTGTTCTTGGGGTTCGGTTCAAAACCAGGCTCTTCCTAGTCAATTATTTGAATATGTTTTGCCTCAGTTCTCTCTGCTGCACTGGAAATTGGGCTTTTACCTTTTTCCATCCTTCATCTGAATGCACTTTATGCAGTATTTAAAATATATAGATACTTAGGCAAATACTTCTCAATAAAAACTTGGAAGGGATGAAATGAGAAGATATTTTCAAACTAAAACTTAGATGAGCAAAGCCTAGACTGTCTAGTACCAATAATAACCAACTTTCAGCAGGTTTTCATATGTGAAATGGTAACCTCTGCCTCTAAGTTATTGCTTGCAGTCTGGCCACAAGCTCATTGCCATGTTTTGTCTTTCTCTGTTTATAATTGTGCCTCTCCTGATGTTTCACGTGCTTAAAATAAATCTATATTTTTTAAAAGACTTTACTTGAACAGCTGTGTCTTTTTCATAGAGGGTACTTTGTCCACCATAAATGGCTGGGGAGAGGTTTCCAGGAAATCGTGCTTAAGATGTCTGACCTTGGTAAACTCAGTGCAACCTGAAGTTGGCATTTTCAGTTCTTTGTGTGATAGCACTTTGCTTTATGGTAGGGCTGGAAGAGTAGGACAGGACCAATGCTCTTCCAAAGAGTTACTTCTGGTGACTGCCTCAACAAGAGGGGATATGATACAAAGGTCTTAAAATCCATGGAGAGAGACCTCCATTTTTGGATGGAAAATAAGGCAGCACCATTTACATGTAAAATGAGTGACCTCAGCAACAGTTGAGATGTAACAATCATGGCTTTGTGTATTGTGAACGTTAGGAGAGTATTTTCTCCCAATTAGAGAAGGAGAAGCAGGAGTTACTGTATAGTTAACTGGAATACATGTTAATTCTTAGCAAGGACACTTTAAACCAAAGTCTCAGCTTTTCAACCAGCACTAATCTTTTCAAAGATGACTTCTATCCCAACCAGTATGAAAAAGATGGGTGAGTGAAGATGACAAAGGAAACCACTTCAGGGTCTTGGGATGCAAAGGCTGCCTTAGACACACTCCTGCTGAATCCAGCCACGTTCAGCACCAGGAGCTGTGCTGCCCAACAGCACAGCACGTTTAGTGATTTTATAAAAATCTGCAAGTCACACAACCCCTCTGCAGTTAAAGCTAAAAATATTATGTATATAAATCTACCTATCCCAGTAGTTAGAGGGAAGGCCACAAATGGGTTTGGTATGTAGCAGTGATTCAACCATAGTCTGAAGAGAAATTAGCTAAACACTAGAGACACTAACTCAATATACACACATCTGCTGGATGTGCGGGAAGGGAATACATTAATTTCTAGGCATCATTGTGCCTCAGGGAGCTTTTAAAAGGACCAAACTAAAAGCAGTCTGCAATAAACAGGCATTACATTAAGTGGCAGAGCAGGAACTAAATAGAAGGAGAAGGTTAAAAATACTAAACAGAAAATGGCTCTCAATCAGACATGGAGGGATGACACCTTTCTGCCTGAGACTTCCTGAGGTGTGAGTTTGTAAGTCTATGGGCTGCTTAAGGATCATTGCAAGTCCTGCACAGCAGAAAGGTATATTTGGTCCCATGTCACCCTAGCAAACATAATTTATTTAATCAGCACTTCTCTGTCTTACTCTGACATGGTTTTGATGATAAATCCTTCATGGATAGAAAAATAAGACACTTTAAAGTATGCAGAAACTCCAGCAATCTTCACAAGGGTAAGAATCAGACATGGACAAGTCTGTTACAAGAGGAAAACACAACTTATTCACAAGAATACAGGCCCATTGGGATGCTATTATTCATGAGGTTTGATAACTATATACACTATGAATAAATCTCATTTACATTTTTTAAATCTAGGCTCCTATTTCTGAACACAGGAAAGGCAATGTCAGGTCACCTAGAAAAGCGAACCTTCTTTGTTCACCCTGGAACAAGGAAGACACAAATACTGTAAATCCTATCTGTTCAAGGAAGGTGAATCAACAGGGTCTCCACTGGCCACACCAGAGGTTTATTTCTGAGACAAAGATCTTTCAAACCAAGAAGATTAAAACTAGTTGTACTTCCTTTGCTGCATCAGTGTCACTGCCTAAGTAAGTGGAAACAGAGATGACACATCCAGGTTTCATGTCAGGTTATACTCCTATAACATCTGGTCCTAAACTGCCAAAATCACATAATTCCTGGCTGGTTGCTGTCCATGAGTAGAACTATGAGGAGCAGTAACACTTTGATGGAAAGCATCTGAAAATGGCTCTCCTCACAGTCAATAGCTGTGCAGCACCAGTCAGAGACACCAGACCATGGCGTGACTGCTGCTCCTGAACTCTTGTGCCCATCTGCATCAGAACAAGTGAGGTGCCAAATCATGTTCCCACAATGTTCCTGTGTTACGTCCTCTTCCTCATCAGCTTGCTCCATGGCATGGGGGATGCAGGGGAGGCGAAGGTCAGTGATTCCTAAATGGTTTGCAGGGGAAATTTTGCATGGCAGTTGTGTGCTCTGTCTGCCTGTTCATCCCTTCTCAAGAACCCAGCAGGACTCAGAGCCCCAGGAGTCCAGCCAAGGGTTGTGTTGTGTGACAGCTCTAATGACCATTCATAGAAGAGCTGCACAGGGTGAGGCCTGCCTGGCCACATCTGCCATCTCCCTTGCAATTCCCATCTAAAACAAAGTATTCCCTGGGCATCAGAAGTCTGAGAAACATTTGTCGAGACCTTTCTTCTATGGTGGTCAGCCCACCAGGGCCCTATTCCTGGGTAATTCCTCAGGCACCATGCCAGTGCAAATAAATACACCATTCTGCCTGAGCAGGCTTCTGATGGTGTTTGCATAGGTGCCAAGAGCTACTCAGAGCCCACGGATGTGGAAAATAGAGGCCTGAAGCTTAGAAACTCAACGTAAAAAATGACCCTACATACACAAACACACCCACGCTCTGGACAGTGCTGTGAACTGTTTGACCACAGCCTTCAACGAGGAATGCAGCCTGAGATTTCATGCTGAGAGTTACACTGCTCTCACTTTGAGAATGCCATAGGAGGAATTCTAAAGGAAGGCTTACGAGGTTGGTAGCTACGCTCTGTATGATTTGCTGGAAGACTGGACTCTGGTCAGTGCCCTTTGGCTTACCTTTTTCCCTTCTGTTTTGCATCTCTTGAAACAACCTTTCTCTCCACTTTCTCCCTCCACATTTCCACCTAAAACATAGCTACTACCATTAAAAGTTTTATTTCGCAATGATTAAAGTTTAATTGTAAGATAAAAACGTAAAAATTACCAAATTGGGTGGGATTCAGGGGCACATACAACATTCAGGTAACTACTTCTACCGGCCTGCAGTAAGAGCAAACTTGTGAAAGGTTGCAAGGGATTTTAATGACATTGAATTAATTAATTTTAAATCTTTACTCAATGAAATAACATTTGTTAGACTGACTAGCAGTAGGGAGACATTTGTCAGCAGTGCTTAAGTTGGCAGACTCTCTGTTACTATACATAGCCAGAGAGGCAGAAAGTAAACATCTTATAGGATTAGCAGCTATGTTCATAGCTGAGATGAAATTTGAACATTTCATTAGTATAAGATTGATTCTGACATTTCATAAAGCCAAAATGCAAACAATAAAATGTGTCTGATATAAATACAGTATGCAGCACACACTCAGATAAAGTTCAAGAAGCGCAGCAGGTTTAGTGCCATGACAAAGGAAATACAGAAGGGTCATTTAAGGATCCAACTTCTGCTAAGCACTTCAGTGTATGCTTAATCCTGTAGGTATCAACCAGATACTTTGTACTTATTAAAAGCAGAAAACAATACTAATGATCAGAAAACAGGAAAAATTTCCATGGCTAGTTATTGTAAGGATGGTGAGAACTGCATCACGGTCATCAAGGAACACAATATCACAACTGATTAAATTTTATTCATTGTGCCATCCTCTTAGTTTAAGATACTCTATAACAACCACAGCTTTACTAGTGAGACTTCAGAGACACGTGACAATGTTATAATAGAAAATACTTCATTACCGTGGCTACGCACTACCTTTTAAGCCCCTTTCTGCTGCAACAGGTTGAAAGTAAATATATGCTCCTCCTCTATGCTCACATCATGATTATTGTTCTAGGTTTTCATGGTATTACATGCTGATCATAAATCAGTATCTCCTTTTTTCATCAGTTAACCTTTATTAGAAGTTTTATTCCAGAAAATTATCTGTTGAAAATCTTCTTTTGGATGTAAAATGAAGTTCAAGTAAGGCTCATCTCTAAAGCTACTGCTGCACGTGCATTGCTTTGTTCTATACTGGGCACAAGTAAGAGCATTCATTTGAAGGAGTGAGCACTCACTAGGTTAGACCTGCCATTAAAGGCCTCTACAAAGGAACACTGCACAGCCTTGCCCACCTGTGGTGGTTTGAAGAGACTGAGTTGATGGACAGGGTTTTAGACCAATCGCTTCTCACGATTTCGCATATAAAAGGACACTGGTGAGGGGAAGTCACTCTCTTCTTTTCCGGTCCCGGAGCCGGGAGGGGTGGCGGGCCCGGGCTGAGCCCCCTGCCCTCTCCCCATCCCTCTTCGGGGGATGAGGCACGGCACTCTCTTGGGTGCTGCAGAACTCCTCGGAGCCCGTGGACAGCTGAGAAAGAGCCATGGCTGCTTGCAACTGTAGCCGAGACCACCTGGGGCTGACGGGCTCCCCTCCCCCACTCCACGTGGTGGCGCGGACCCGGCGGGAGCCGGGACAGTTCTCTGCCACCAACGTAGCGGACACCGAACAGCTGGCAGCATAAAGAAACAGAGGCTTTTCTTTCCACCGCAAAGCCCGAAAAGAAATCAGCCCTTCGACATGGAGGCTGCAAGGTCAGAGAGAAAGAGAAAGCAAGTCACGTGTTGCTGGNTTATCCTTAAAAAGAATACCCAATTCTTGGTTCATGATAGCAGTTGTGGGAAGACTGCAGAGTTCATGAGAGAAATATATTTCACAGCAGCAGATTTCCGGGCGGGTCTGTTGCTAGTGGCAGTTTGAAACACCACACTGGAGCAGAAGAAAAACCTCTTTTTCTTTCAAATACGGAAGAGACTTAAGAACTGCAATTCTGACCTAAAATCACATGTGTTATCCTTTGTGCGAGTTGAGAAATAAGTGGGGAGGGGTGCTGGAGGGAAAAGGAGAGTTTGTTGTAATCTTTATCATTCTTTTATTACCTTTAATTCTGTTAGTAATAAACTTCTTTGTATTCTTTAAAGTTTTGAACCTGCTTTGCCCTTCTTCTAATTCTTATCTCACAAAAGGTAAAAGATGCAAACTAAACCACCACACCACCTAATCCATTGCTCAATAATTTCTGCTGTTAGAAAAGTTTTTCTTCTGGTCTAGCCTGAATACTTTTACAGCTGAAATGTTGTGTTCACCTTGCTTAAGGAGAATTCATTAATTTCTATTTCTCTGCTGGGTAAGTATTTATATCTGCACATACCTATATCCAGAGCTTATCACCATGCCTGTTTCACTCTTGCCTCTCCCAGCCTGCCTCTCTTAAGCCAGAAAGCAAAACCTCTTTCTTTTTTTCTTCACAGGTTGCACTTTCTAGACTATTGATTGTTTTCATTTAGGTTCTCCAGAGACAGAAGCTCTCAGCTTCATCTCCAGTACTGTTCCTCAGTAGACTAGAAGACTTTATTTCTGTAGTTTGCAGTCAACGTTCCTGTTCATACACACCCAGTGTTAAGCTTGGCTTTTTTAAAACACAGCATTGCCCACTACAGAGCTATCTCCAACCTAAAGAACTGCTCCCCTCTTTCTCTCTTCCTACAGCTGTTCATTCCTGCCTACTGCAGTATCTTAGTTTTATCCTTACAGAATTTAAAAGACCAGTTTATCAATAACATTTTGATCAGCTCAAATTATTGTTAAAAACAGCTTTCTTATTTTAAAAAACCCTTTATTTCCCTTTTGTTAAGGACATTATCTTCCTAAAACTTCACTAAGCATTTGACAGTGCACTAGAAGCAAAGCACTACAGATTAGAGAGACATGATGAAAGCTTAGAGGCTATAATTGTTCAAAAAGAATAATTTCCTTTTCAAAGGTAAACATCAGCCTTGCAGACAAAGATAAGGCCAAGTGCACAATTAGATACCCGAGTCTGTGTTTCTGCTCATATCTCCTGCTATCAAAGATTGCAGGAAAATTCAAAGTGTTTTCTTAAAACGTAAAAAAGAAATGAACAGGAAAAAGTGCAGGAGACTAGAAGGAGTCATACCAGAACTGCCGGCAGCTTTTAAAAAAGCCGTTTTCCTCAATGCAGGAAGTCTTTGAAACAGGAGATAACCAGCCATGAACTACTGCAGCCATCCAAAGCAGAAATCATTTAAAATGTTTACATTTTGCCCACTGGCCTTTCAAATGAAAGCATGCCAAACTCCATAAAGTTGTTTAATCACATCTTTAACAGCCCATCTCTTGTAAGCAGAAAAGTATATTGTCAATATACACAGTGGGGATAGAAACAGTGCCATTTTCACCTAAATGGTTGGAGTTCAGGTTTGAGCTATTATTAACTCAAAACTGCACTAAACCTAAAACAACCTTTGAAATAAACACAGGCAGGAGCCATTCTTTCTACCTTTGGTATTACCAAATTTAAGGCAAAAGTGTACACTTTATATACTGCAAATTTCTCTTTTAATAGAAAAGATACTTAGTGGACCAAAGAGACCCAGCCCTTTGGGCAACAAGTACTAGGAGACACCTTTGGCAAAACTCTCCATTATCATTCATTTCATTAAAATGGACTTTGAAACTTTAGCAGAAGAAACAGCCATTGAAATAAGTATTGTATAAAGCACATAAGAGTTTCTACCTTTCCTGGATATTTAACCGTTTATAAACAGACAAAGCAAAGGAAACCAACCACCCTGCCAAAGTTGCACAGGAGGGCACTGGTATAGCAGACACAGAAACACAAGAGTTCTGCCTCCTGAATTACCCGTGGGTGCTCACGGTGTTCCAAACCCTGTAGTCAAATTTGACATTCTTTGTTTTAACACTCCTACTAATTATTCTTCTCAGATGCAAGAAGGTGAACTCAGCATCAGACCATGAAAAGCATAGATTAAACAGATTTGATATTTATGGCAATATGATGCATTTAGACTCTTTTAGCATCTTTTTTCCTATCAAAATACTTGCACCTCTTACCTGCAGCTATCTCTGGCTTGTTTGCTGTCACTAGGCATTTTTGTGATACCAAGCCTGATTCTTTCCACCATGACTCAGGGCATGCCAAGGTGCAAGAGAAAGAGATCTCAGTTCTCTATACAGTTGCAGGGGTACATCAGCAAGCTCTGGCCCAGCAGACAGGTCGCTGTCTGACCTTCTGGTGGAGTCAGTCTCCATTTACTCTTCTTCCAGCCTAATGTGAACAATTTCACAGTAGACAAAAAACCCCTCCCTCCACCTAATCTCTTATTATTTTCCCTAGTGGAGTTCATCTAGCTTATATCAGAGAACTGGTCTCGTTAAGCCATTGTTTTATAAATCTGCTAATATTTTTCCTACCCATAATACAGAAGACACTGCTGATAGAAATATATCAACAGGAAGACAAACAGGCAGCATTTGACATGCTATTAGTCTAAGTCTGGGTGGATAAATAAATCATAGATCACATATTCACAAGGGGGAAAACACTGTTTATTTCCACTGGATTTATTATGCACACATCTCCCATACAGCATGGTGACAAAACACACCCCACAAAAAAAGGATGTCACAATGTACCCAAGAAAGGACTGTTGATGAACCAGGACAATGTATTCTCTCCTTAGAAAGTGCTTCAGTCTCTTGGGAATATATCACACTGGTCATACAAAATGAAGCCAGCTGGAAGCGTCCTTTAGCTATATCACTGTATATGGCAGGGTAGTTCATCAAGACTGAATCATTCCTAAACACTGAATGTTTCTCTGGAAGTAATTTGTTCTATAAGTGCAATAAATATTAAGTATTTCACCCCTTTCTTTAAAATACTGAAAATTCCCACACTATTCTTAGATGAAAAGTGTATGCTAATCCTAGTCTGATTCTGGATCAGGCCTGCCCATCAGTGTATCCCACCATCTCCTAACTCAGAAAACATAAAATAACTTCATGATGTTGTTAGCCATCTACATATATTTCAGCTCACCGTGCTCTCCATAATAAATGATACTGATACAGCAAAACTGAACCCAATTTATTTTGGTGACACTTCGTAATTAAGAACAGCAGTAAAGAAACCACCTTGGAAATTGTTTCAGATGCAACCTTAACTATAAAAAAAAAGCCAGGGTGATAAGGTTAGCATCTCTTCTCTCTTAAAAAGGGCACTTTGCAATCAGGTCACCCAAACTTTAAGGAATAAAACACACACAGATGTAGAGTATTCAGTTAAAAGAACTTCATAGCTGGAGTCTTTACTGGTGTAATGGACCACCAAAAGAGAATAATTACTTTGGGTGAGAAGTTTGTCATTAGACAGGTGCCTGTAACCCACTGGCGCTACCCACTTTTAGACAGTGGGGAAGGATTAAAAAAAATCTGGAGCTCTTTTTTATTTCATCAGAAGCAGTTACTTCAGAGGAAGTGTCTCAGATAAGTAAAAATTTACCTTGATCTCTAGATAAATGCTGTGTGGAAATATTCAGAGACAGAAGGTCATTTTGTTTAAAGGGCAAAGGTGCCTTTGTGCCTAATGTACCATGTTCCAAAAGCTACCTACAGCTCAGAAGACCAAGTATCAATAAAATACATTTTCAGTCTGTTTCTTCAGAAAACACAGCCCAGCTAGGCACAGGGCACAAAGATGGTGTGATAGAAGAGAAGAAAATCCCTATTAAATCCATTTTAATTGTGAAAACAAGCCCTCTGGAGGACCGAAGCACAGGACTGGTAAGAAAACACAAACCTCTCTTCCTTCACTGCTTTCTTAGGGCAAACAAAGACTGCTGAGAAGCCAGGCATCCTTCACAGTCCTGGTGGAAGAACAACTTTTGTCCTGGTAATTAGGCAACTGTAAGCAGAGGCACAGCAGAGCAGCACGACACAGACTCGTTGGCTTACAGGAGTGAGCCAAGTAATTTCCAGTCAGCACAGCGATGGGGGTAATGGAAGGGGTTTGGGGTTTGCCACCCAGTGCAGCAAACCCTGAGCATTTTCTGTGCTGAGAGCCTCACTTACACACAAGGAAGCTCACCTCATTTATATGGCACAGTCCCACACTGAGCTGGTTATTGCTGTGAGGGTCACGGGTGGCTCACCAGGCAGCTCTCTGTGTGTTGGCTCTTTTCCAACAAGGGCAAATTCTGTTCAATTATTTCATTATTCAGGGCTGGGTGAGGGAGAACTGCCACAGTGCCATATTTTGCTGTGCCCTCCTCTTGCTTACAGGCTTCTACTGGAACCAGTCAATGTTCACCACCATACTCATGTTACAGCTTTGGGTTCTCATTAACCAATAAATGGTTCAAAAGCCAGGGCTGCTGATCTCTGAACCCACTCATCACAAGAGAACATCTAATGAATAACTTTAATGGAACACATTCAGCCCTGGGTTACACCACAGACTGTCTTCCACAGCTCAAGCCTTGTTACCAGTCTTGCCACACAGCTGCAATCCCATATTGTTTCCTCCACTCCTCGACTGAATAAAAATATTTTAAAAGATCCCACACCATCCCCCCACAAAAAAAAAAAAAAGAGGAAATACAAACCACTAACCTAAACCACAGCTTTCCAGGAAATATTAATGCTCTTCCAGCAATATTAATGCTAAAATCATGGTAACTTCAGTTGCACATTTCATTCAATGTCTGACCACCAGCAATTTCTCAGAAGCAGATGAAGTGAGATCTCCTCACTACAGGAAAAGGTATCCCTCATTTTTTTTGTTTTAGATATCATTAAACAACCCTGAAACTCAACTGCAATACTCTAGGGGAAAGTTAAAGGTGATTTTTTATACGTATTAGAGGCAAATGCTTACCATTACAAACAAATGTCTTGGTTTTTCCTAAGAAACTCTAAATAAAAGCATATATTAATTATGTTACCAGGATCATTCCCTTGCTGCAATTCAGTAAAGGCTGCATTCCCAACACAAGACAACACAGCAAATTTTAACAAATTGAGCAAACTTCAAGGAAGATTCAAAGAATGGCTGCTTCATTCCTGCAAAAGGAACCAATTAAAAACCCAGAACTAAAAGGAATTTTGAATGTGTTGCTCTTGAATGAAACAATGTTTGAAGAAGGAAATGAATTTGTTTAGGAGACGCATTGTTGGCTTTGCTGAGTTTTACTACCACAGTTTTCCTCCAAGAGGAAATACATTATTAAACAAGAAAGAAAGCGTCTATCAATCCCAGTAAAGCAGCCTAGTGTTAATGTCAGCAATGACATGGCAAGGCTTCTACCGGAGTTTTATTTGGTATTTTTAATTATAAATCCTCCAGGGCTTCCAAGATCCAATTTACATCCAAATTCCTTCCAAAAGGTTGGGATTTTGATGTGAACTTATTACATATTCTTATCTGATTTTTTTTTTTTAAACTTGAATTCTTTAGGGTTTGGACTGGCCTTTATTTTGGGCATTTTACAGAGCCTATAACAACAGGGGCCAAACCCCACCAAAATACAAATAATAATTTATTCAGCACAGAAACCTGACCTTTTCATGTACATTTTTGGAAGCTGAATTTATCAGGTAGATCTGCCAAGAAACAGAACCCAGAAAATAGGTCCTACAAACTGTATACCAGAATCAGAAAATTACATTGTATGATAATGAACCAGCACAGTTAAGGAAGTATCAGTACAGCCTTAGTGGTTCCTAAAAGTAAAAAACTGAATTAGTGTGCCATCAGAGCTGTGCTATTATACCACAGAAACACAGCACGAAGCTTCCAGCACTTCTCTGTTCCTGGCCTCAGACTCGTTCCAGTAAGAAGACTGTGCCCTGCTGCTGCCTCTGTAGCTCTGACCCATTTTCTCCTTCTCCCTGTAGGGTCTGGAACAAAGTTTTGCTGAGATCAACGCAGAAGAGGGAAGAAAGAATGAGGATAAGAGAAAATAGAGAAAAGTACAAGATAAATAATTGGAGAGTCATCAGTGGTCAATGTTAATTATTAATTGATTGAGAAAAAGAATATTGAAGTGCTGTCACTGCATGAAACCCTGCTTACGCCTCCTTACAGACACACAGATCAAGAGCTGTGGGGGATGAAGTCCATAGGAAAGGGGGGTGTTGAAGACAACTGCAGCAATTCTGTACGAAAAAAAAAAGCAGACAAACTAGTCACTGACCTAGATGTGGATAGTTTTGCTTTCCGTAGCCCTCTCCCTGATGTAGTTATTTGCCATACCAACTTCATTTGGTTCTATCTTATTTTTTCTCTTCTAGTTAGCATATACTGGCATAACTATGTATACAATATTCCTTCAATGTAGACTTTGCCTTCCAATTTTGACCTAGGGTCTCCTAGAGCACAGCCGTGATGAAGAAAAAAAGGTACGGAGGAAGAAGCTTCCCACTCTCACGCAACTCATCCTCCCATCCTCAAACTCTGCCATGATCCCCTCCCTACTTGTTAATTTCTTGAAAGGATGACTACATGTTTACCTGCTGGTTACTTCTCAGCTCATTTATTTGAAATTAAGTAAGAAACAACTGATTCTTCAAATCTATGTCTAGCTTCAAAATCAGAATTTTCATTCCACTTTCTTTTACATCAAAGATTCCTGCCTGCTTAGGACAAGACACAACCAGACAAAATTTGGTACTAGCTTCATCAGATCTACATGGAATCAGCAGGTCACAAAAGTCTCAGTTCCTGGAAGCGGCAGAGACAGATTTCTGGTGTAAAACAGGGTGGCTGACAGAGGAATGTCAGAGGCAGAGCCATGTTCTAACATCAGTTCTTCTACTCGTTTGTGCCACAGCAAAATCGTAACTAAAACATTGTCTTAACAATATTTCCTATACTTTGCTTGACTTTGCATACAGGACCGACCTTTAGCATTGCTATTCACAGGTCTCCAATATATGCTTTAAATCAGCATTTTTGCTGCAGGTGTCTTTAATTTCTGTGGAAAAGTGCTGAGCTTTAGCCTTTTGGAGGTCTGCAGTGTTTGAGTGGCACAAGAGCCCAGGCCCAGGCCCAGACGCGGCTCCCCCCGGGGCTGTGCTGCGGCTCCCGGTCCCGCAGCAGCAGCGCGCACCGCGGGCCGGAGCTCTCCCGTTCCTTCCCGGGGCTGCAGGGAACCACATCCAGCAGGTGGAGCTTTAGGGCAATCCGAAAGGCCACAGGCCACTCTCCGCCTTTCCTGCCGCACATTCACGGAAAGATGCTCTCACCTGCATCCCCGCCGCTAGCCGGGCAAGGCTCCCTGCCACAAGCGCGGAGCGCTCCGAGCCGAGCACGGGCACGGTTTTCTCTCTGAGCAGCCCAGCAAAGGCAGTCTGGACAAACCCGACCCCCCCAGGGCACCTCTGGGGGACACAGGGAGCACACCCGGCTCCAGCAGCCCCGCCGGGGCCAAGCTGCCTCCGGCACCTCGTGTGCCTCCTTCCTCGGCTCCAGGAGCACATTCCCACTTTAATATGTGCACATCCAAAGCACAAGAGTCAGGCAAGTTTGAGTTCACTTTCCTAGAGGTGCACCCAAAGCAATAATTCAATTTTTTTTTTTTAATACATCTTTCCATTCTCTGCAAAACAAAGTTAATTCCTAACGAAACCATTTGTGCTTAGTCTGGAAATGGGGAAATGGAATTAGGAGTTAAGTGAGTAACATCAGGGAAATCCTTTATTCTACTACCCTGCAGCTATATTAAATACATACACAATTTTATTTGAAGTTGCTCTCACCTCATAAAGTTTTCCTCTGATTTTTCAAAGAACACATTTAACTAGAAAAGTATGTTGCTCTTCATTTTATGGCCTCCTCCTCCAGTACCTCTGCATTTGCTAATGTTCAGGCACTGGGTGTCTCCAGAAGAAATTTACTGTCTCCTACATTACTGGCCAACATTTTTGGCTTACATGCTTCTTTTAACACACATGCACATGCTCACTGCACTCCAAAAACCTCAGCTGCTTGGTGTAATATGGTTGTTATGATGCAGCCTTCCCTTTGAATCCTTGAGCTGAAGAGGAGAGATAGACACAGGTACATGTGAGTGAGCCCTGTGGATCACCTGTGGTCTTCAGTGATGAATGACTGTAGATGCAAAAATTAACACAGAGGTGGCTAATTATAATTTTCCGTTTCTCACATAGAAAATGCAACCCCTCCTTCACCCTCCCCCAACACTCCCTAGGGCTTTGCTGATTTGGAATTCATAGCACTGTACTTAGAGAGATCAAGTGGCCATAGTCCCTACCATATTTAGGACCTAAAAGTTAATTTGTTTTACACAGAGTTGCTTTTTTCCAAGTCCACCTTCCTTCAATTCAGCTTCTTGCTTCTAACCTTTCAGCTTATCAGCATTGATTTATTTAATATAAAGTAGTAAGGTTACCTTAGATCAATTATACCTTTTTTTCTGTGCAATTTCCAATGCTTAATACATCTGTTACTGCTCAGCCGCAGGGACAACTTGTCCAGCTGGATCCTAAATTATTTCAATCCTTAATTCAATTGTATTTTTGCCACAGCCCAGCCAATGAGCATAATTCTTTTATGGCTAAGAAGCCTCTTTAGAAATAATCCAATAGCCCATATTAAAATATAGGTCATTGTGAAAACTGCCAAGTGCCTGACTTGTCATAACTTTGAAGACAGGCTCTGAGTCTCCTTTGGCATTGCTGATTCTTTCAGTGCTTGGAGGCTTAATTTTAAAACAATCAGCTCAACAAAAACAATTTACTTAGAACTGTCCAAACTACTCAGTGTTAGCGGGGAAGCTAATTTGCTACTTGGTGCTGCACTTGGATAAATGCTACAACTAAGGGCAACGGGAGGTTTCCAAGTCCTAAATCAGTTCACAACTTGATGTGCCTGTTGCTGTAGAACTGCAAAGGTTTTGGACAGTAAAAGCAAGTAAAACCCACTGAAGCCTATACATGAGGTGAAGACAACTGTAAGATGAAAGTGTAAACTTTCATAAGGCAAAATATACAAGAAGTTCTTAAACTTTGAGGAGAAACTACTTTTTCACTTTTCAACTAATACCCATTATGAGACTTGAATCCTTTCAAAAGTTTATATTTTAGAGATTCACTTTCTCCTTAAAAGAAATAAATAATTGGTCTTGTTCAGTGTTTTCGAGGAGACTATTTTTATTAGCTACTGGGTTTTTCTCCTTCTGTCTCAAAGAGATGCAATGACAGTATCAAAAGCTTAAGGAAATGAGTTGCCTTAGAATCACTAACAGCCATAATGATCCTTTCTCTCGAGTAACAGCAATGGAAAGCTCAAGATAGAGCAATGGAAAGCTCACTGCTTCTAGGTAGATAAGATGAATCTAACTTTTTTCTGTGCTTGTGGATGTCCGGCATCTAGCACAACAGAATTGTGATTTGGATATAGCCACAGTTTAAATCTTGGGCAACTGTAGCGTGAGTTTCTGCTTGCACACCTTCTCCTAGAGAAAAGGCAACTTTTTTCAGCATAATTTGATTGTTTCTGAGTACTCTTAGAAAATGAGAATTCTCAAAAATGAGAAATGGAACTTAAAGAAGTGAGGTTTTCATTTCCACATCTCCTCTCCATGTACCATTCTCACCAGCCACAGTTTCTGTACCAAAGGAAGAAATTTGATCCCAAATATTAATATTAGGCCCAAAAGAAAGCACCAACCATTAACAATTCAAATGTTTTCCCTCTTTGTTTGGACTTTAGTGTAATCAGAGAAATGAGCTGTTTTGCATTTGGAAAAAGAATTTGTCCTATTGTAATTTCAGATATAGGTGTACGATCCCTCTTAAACTGAATGAGGCCACATAAAGATTGGCTTTGAGTGTTCAATGATCAGTATAGTACATGATAAACTTAAGATCAGTAGCCTGTATTAAGGTACCTATTTCTAGTTAAACAAGGTATCAGGCTCATTCTCAGTCTTTTTTTGCAGCCTGCACAATTGGACATATTTTACTTGCTGTACAAGCAGAGATATCAGCAAGAGACTGGCAGCAAGAGAAAGGACAGGTCCTCCCAGCAAGCAAGATCAGATTGCTTCTGGCTTTTTTTTAGTCTTTTCAACAGAAGGAAAATAATACCCAGCACCTTGCCATCAGCAATGCAGTAAAAAAATCATCTTAGGATCGTATGAAATTCAGTGGATTTTTACATCACTAAATATTTTGGGTCATCTCTCAGTCTAGCTTTGGACATCGAGCAAGGTGTCTTCTTCAGGGTCTGCAGATTGCAGAAATGATGAAGTACCTTACAAAAGCCTTGATTTAGGCAGATGGAAACAATGCTATGACCACACGGAATTCCCAAGTTAAAACGCTTTTCACGAATTCTACCCACAGGTGTATAAGCACAGAAAACTCCTACATGCGAAACGAGCTTCCCAAAGGAAGACAGATTAATCTGGTACCTTTTTCTCATAACTGCTTTTTATAAAAGCGAGGAAAATGAAGTAGATATTAATCTATCACGACTTTACAAAAGTAGCTGTTACAATGACATTTGTAATTGTTAGTCTGAGCAGAAGACATGGAGATAAATAGAATTGTTAAGACAGGAAAGGAACTGACTAAAGAGGATATAATACTATGTTGTGCTATAAGGATAATTACAGGCTTGGAGTAAGATTACCCATCTTGAAAGATCTGTTAGTGGGAATGATCTTATTAAATATTTGCATTAATAATATGCACCCAAAAGTTTGTGTTTGCTAATGAAATTTGGAGATGATGAAGTTGGCAGGCAACATTTAATCAGTGAAGAATGGGACTCACACAGGGAAAAAAAGGAAACCTAGCATAACAGAAATGAAGCAAACAGAATAAAGTGGTAAATCTGGTCTTGAAGAATTAGAGAAGTGACAGAGCAGAATGACTTGGGTGTTTATAACTTGTCTGTGGACAAACATGTGTGAAAAAGGCAAATGAGATCCTCTTCTCATTAAAATCCTGGCTAGTAGTCCTGGGAATTATTACTATTTCACTAAAAGTTGGTAAGACTTCATCTAAAATCTACGCCATTTTTGCTCAAGAAAGTTTTATTCCAACCAGAAAAGAGAAAGATTACACAGATATATAACCTGGTGAACCCAGAGGAAGGACTACAGCAGAGCTAACTGTACTGTCAAAGCAGAGACAAGGTTGGTGTGTGCCCTTACTCCCTTTTGGACCCTTGCACCCTTTGGACCCTGCACCCACTTCTCTCTTGCACAAGCCAAGGGAGAAGGATGGTGTGCACGTCATGCACACTCAGACTGAAACTGGGAGTGCTCCCAGTTCCACCCCACTTCTGTGCAGCTTTGCAAATCGCTGTCATACAACTGTCTCTGATATAGAGATCCCTGATCCTAAAGCAGCAGCAGGAGCTAGTGATCCAAAACAGGTAGCAAGAAAGAATATGCTGAAGCTTAAACTTAACTACTGTGTGAAATGTTCCAAAGGAGATTCAAATCTTTAAAAGACACTAAGTGCTAGTAAACCGGAAAGAGTCCAAAGGGAGGTGAAGAGGGTGTGCCTACAGAGAAGGGGCAGTAGTGAAATTAGGAGGGATGAAACTCCTAGACTTCAACATCATCCTCTCCACACACATGTATTCTATACATTATAAAATTATAAAGATGCCATGGGATAGCTTGCTTGGGTGACACTGATGGTCTCATGAAGGTCATCTGATGCCAGAGGTAGGAGATCCCAGGTAAAACGAGCTTTGAAGGTGTGCATTTGTGACAATCTCAAGCAATTTGATAAGAAAGTTACAAAAGCTGCTGTAATGACAAACAGGGAGAGGCCCTGTCTTCCCCTAGAACTTGGCATTCTTGTATAAACAGAATACCAAAACACTGTGAAGTGTTTCTGTAATATTTATTTTCAGTCTGAAGACAGTTTGTAACATGACAGACAGTGTCAAAATGCAGGGTTGGACCAACCCAAACAGGCCCTTCTCAGCTGAAGAGATGCATTCCCTAGAGCTAGGGAAGAGATACTATGACAACAGCCTGCTAACAATACAACACAGAGGTTTTAAATACTAAGTAAACACTACATTTGGAATAGCATTGTGATTTTAGAGACACTGTGAAGCAAACCTGTCCAATCCACTCATAAAAATCCAAGAAGCTAGGGCTGATATATTTACTGTGATTAAAGATGTCCAGTATAGTCTGTGGCATGGCATCCTTTACCTACTAACCTAAAAAGATGGGCACCCCTGCCAATGCCATGTTCCTATCACTGTGAAATCCTTTTAGCATTGATTTAGTCAGAAGACTTTGTTCCCAGTTCCCACAGTAACTGGCTATTCCCCAAGTTTCTTCTATTACAGAATAACTAAACCTAACTTCATTCAACTTACGCACTTTGTTTGAAAAATGTGTAGTCTTTCAGTGGTGGTGAGCCTCAAGGCCAGAATGAGTTTCTGTGGATGTACCAGGACATGCAATTAAATACTTGATGTAAATATCCATCGCCCCTTTTACTCTTTTCATTGTATCTTGGATTATAATAAGAAACTGATATCCCAATTCTTCAAGTCCAAAACAACTTTGTCCTACAAACCTACTCATAAGAAAATATCCTTAAACCCCAAGTCTTTAGTTCCCACTGCATTCACTGCTTTGATAGTTAGAACTCTTTTCATTTTCCCACTAAATTTATCGTGATTCCTTTGGTTTGAATGGTGGTGGGTTTTTTTCTCAGTGACATTTACCTCAATTTACTTATAAAGCAATCATATCCTCTTCTCAGTTACTGTTTTGTTTGGCTCAGTTGCCAAGCTCTTGCACCAAGTGTAACAGACACTACATGAAGCAAGACTCTTACAGATGCACCAACTGTAAAGTGCAAGTTCCAGCATATTTGAGCACTGTTTGATGCTACCCTTCTCAGAAGATGTTCCTAGGTTCATAGGAAGGACAGTAGGCAGCTCCTGTAGTTCTGTAGTATCAGTGGCAGAGGGCTGTGCTGCCAGCACTGGAAAATTCAAACCCTGCTGCCAACAAGCACACTGAGCCTTCACACCACCAGCAACTGGAGCTCTGAAAACACACATGGAATTGTTCATTGGGGTTTTTTCTTCCAAGACACTGATGTGTGAGTGACAGCCTCAGTTTACTGTTACAGCACACAGTATATGCTCCTATACATTGCAAGGAATGACAGTCAAGAATTTGAATAATTGATGACTAACCTAGCAATACCTGACTATTTTCTTAAGTAAATTACAGGCTATTTCCCAGCCAACAGTAGAATATCACTAACACCCTGCCATCTTGCCTGGCCCCACTGAGGCTTCTAAATACAATATTCTCTTCTCTGACTTCAACTCTATCCACTGTCAGGCTCCATTAAGCATAACAAGATACAGACAGATTCAGGATTAAGCAACTTTTTTATAAAATCCAATTGAGGACTTTCTTACCTTGAGGGTGCAGCAGATATTACATTAACCAGATTGTGCACACTTTCCACGCAAGAACTAAAGGCATATATATATATGCAGAGTGACTTAATTCTCTTAGGAAATCAGCGGGGGCTTTCTAGATTCCTCCCACCATAGACATCATGATCAAGCTCAGCTAATTGAGACCTTGTGGGGAAAAGGGTGTTCCTTAGCAAGGCCTTATTTTTCCAGAAGCAATACGGGAGTGCCGCTGTCTAGCGTAGGAAGTCTGTGCAGATCATTACGGCACTAATAGTCACGTGGAGAGAGAGGAACCAGGTTTAAAAAGCTCCTTACTGGCTAGGCTACATCTTCAGCTCCCAGAGAGACTGCAGTCCCTGAGTGGTGGAACCAAGAAGGAGCAATCCCCCCTGAGTCATCTTCCCCCTCCCTGTAGGTACCAGGGAATGGGACAGAGACACCCCCAGTGCTTTCTGGTGAGTTTGTCAACAAGATGCCTTCAGGGCTGTGCAGCTGAGAGCAGAGGCTGCCTTTGTGTCTGGAACAGAACGTGTCCTTTAGTTGCTGGGGGAGAATGGGGGTGCAGACTCACTTAAACAGGAGCACCAGGCATATTTGGGGGCAGTGCATGGAACATGGTTTGTGTTTGGTGTATTGGGGGCATGTGGTGGAGTGACTGATGGGTGGCACAAGGAGGAGGCAGCAGCACAGCTGCGCACGAGCACGATCCTGTGGGCTGCACTGCACAGGAGAACATCAGCTGCTCATAGCGGATTATGGGATGACTACAGACTTACAGCACGTATGGCATGGAGTGTCAGAAAGAAGAGAAAAAGGTCTTGTGTGGTGTATTTGAAAGAGATGAGGACAGGAAATCACAGAGCAACCAAAAGAGAATGTATGAGCTGCATGGTCTGAGCACCCAAGTGCTCTGGAACAGTATAGCTACTGCTCAAAATACTTCACCTAAACGAGGGCTTTAGGATTCAAGTCAGAGCTTGGATGCTGGAGCTTGAACCAAGAGTTTTTTTGAAGGCATAAAATCTGTATTTTGTTACTAGCTGTCTTGCTAGCATCTTTTTAGTCTGTGGCCTAAAGAGAGATATGGAGAATGCCAATATGTGAACTTTAACTCTGGGGTGGTATTCTTTTTCACATTCCAAGTTTGCAGAGAAATCTGGTATTCTTTATGAACTCTGACTAGTACCTCTTTATGTATTACAATATATGTAATACTGTTTTATCAGCCCTAGCAGAGCGAACAAGAATGGTAGGCTCTAACACCTTCAAGAATCCTCTGTGACTTGACCTGCTCTCACTGATGCCAGGCAGAAGGGAAGCTATTTGATATTGGGGAGGGAGAGCTGGTTTCTGCCTTTTGCGGTCAAATTTTATTCCCTTAACTGACAGAGAACATAGAGTTACTGTTCACAGCTGTAACAAGAAGAGACCCTGAAAACCCCTTTCTGCAGCTGTATTTAGCAGCTTCTGGCACCAATCACTGTTCTGCCAGATAACTCTTTGCCCATTTTACATGTAAAAGACTCAGGTTCCATTTGGAATAGCAGCAAATAGTTAATGTCCCACAAATACCTCGACCTGACAACTGAATTCTACCAGCCTCATGCTTGCCATGAAAGAAAAAGCTGGACATCCATCAGTCCTGGCATAGGAGCATCAGCAGTGTCCAGCTCTGCCATGCAGCCTGCATCCCACCGGCTTCTGAAGCCAAAAGCCAAATTCTGCTGTTTAACTAAAGACACTACCGGACAGGGGAGATCAGCCAAGAAAGAAGGGAAGTGGGCAATCCAAGCAGGCTCTACCTGTTGGCTCTAACGGCACTTTCAGCTGGCTGGACTAGGGATGCTTGTTTTTCCTGGGGGGAAGGAGCCGCTCCGAGCGCCCCGTAGTCTGAGGCAGGACGGAGCCGACCTGTGTAACTCGGCAGGGAACCGGGGGCGGTGCGGGGCTCCCGGAGGTGCGGGCTCCGGGCGGTGCAGGGCTCCCGGCGGTGCGGGGCGCGGGTCGGAGCCGGCGTGGCCGGGCGGCGGCCCCAGGTGCGGCCGCTCCCCGCGGAGGAAGGCGCGGGCAGNCATTTGCATGGCTCTTATTACGGCCGTGCCTCGCTCCGCCGCGCTGACACCGCCGGGCTGAGCGCGGAGTCGCCTCCAGCGGGAAGCGCACTTCCGTTATCTGCGCGCCCGCGCCCCCTCCTCAGCTCGCTCTCTCTGGATGTTTAAGGCGAGGATGAACAAACAGATCCAGCCCGAGCGCAAAGTGTCGGTGGTGGCCCCCTTGCCGGACCGCGCGGGGCCGCCGCCGCCGCCGAAGAAGGACGTGGAGCTGATCCTGGTGAAGGAGCACAACGGGGTGCAGTACACCAGCAGCAGCCTCCTGCCCGCCGCCCCCGCGCCGCGCTACGGCACCCAGGACAGGGAGACCTGGGGCAAGAAGATCGACTTCCTCCTCTCCGTCATCGGCTTCGCCGTGGACCTGGCCAACGTCTGGCGATTTCCATACCTCTGCTACAAAAATGGAGGGGGTAAGAGCACCGCTTGCGAGGTCTTTTTCCCCGGCCCCACTCCCCCAAGCTGCACCGCTGGGAGGGCGGCATCCCCCTGTTGTTCGCGGAGTTTCTGGGGCGAAGCCGGGAGCCGGGGCTCACGCCGGGGTGCCCGGGCGAGGTGCCGGATGGCGAAGGGAGGAGCGGCGGCATCAGCCCAGGGCTCCCCGCTCCTCCCGTCGCCTCCCGGGCAGCGGGGACCCGCCGCGGCCCCCAGAGCACCCGGGGCACCGCTCAGCCCCTTCCCGGGAACGATTGCTCGCACACTCCTCGAAGTTTAACTTAGTTTTTCAGTACAGGCGTATTTGCCTTCTGCTGCCACTCCAGGCTGCTTAACACTTTTTTTCGTTCGCAAAAAATAGCACCAAGAGGGGGGGAACAAAAAAGCCCAAATCAAAAACACTCAAGCAGGAAAACAGCATCTAGAAGAGCTAGCGCCAGACCACTGAAAGGTTTCGCGGGGGCACTTTTAATGTAGGATCGGGATTTCTGCCCTCCGTTCTGCAGTGTGGGGGTTCTCCCCTCCTCCAAAGTAGGTAGGAGACTTGTTACAAACAAAACCTCACCTCCTGTACAGTTTGGCAATGATAACAATAAAAAATTACACACAGTAACTATAGTTGGCTCAGATTGTCTGGCATGTCTTCAGTAAGATCTTAGCTCCATCATCCGCTTTCATCTCCCTGAAGTACGCTGCGTTGTCAGTGATGACTCCAGACTGTGATGGAGTAACACCATCTGCAAGCCGGGCAGGTGCCTGGGGTGCTTTCAAATCACACACTGAAAGAACAGACCCTGCCTGGCAGATGGAGAGCTGTGTGTGAACGGTGAACCACACAGATAGAACCGAGAGATAGAAAGCATGTTCTGAAAGACAATGTATGTATATAGTGATAGTGTGGTTGCTTGGTGATAAAGGCTAATAGGTCACACTTGTACCATAAAATAATTGCCTCCCGTGAAAATAGGAATCCAGGATGAATGGGAAAATCCCTATCAAATAAGATGGAATTATACCTGTCTTTAGAACTTAATAGGATACTGGTGTTAATGAAACACTCAGTCGAGCTTGGTACCTCCAAAACTTCTGAGAGGAGTCAGAAAACCTCTCTGCTCACCACCCATACAGACTGAAGAAAGTAGATAGTACTGAAAAATAACCTCCGTCCTTATTTCGTTATGCCCAAAAATAGTCCTAGCCATTCACACCACGGCAGCACAATGCATCATGAACCCAGCAGGCTCCCGCCGTGTCAGGTGCAGGTGTGGCAGCAGCATCATTCATACCACTCAGGACAGATGCACCATTGCCACATCTCCACATCATCTGGCAATTTTTAGGAAAATAAATATATTCCCCTGTCTCACATTGCACAAGGTGACACCCAGAGTGCCTGAACTCTTTTCTGTCGTAATTTAGGTCACTTAATTTCCTAACTTGCTTCCTTCATAATTTACTGCCAGCTCAGACACAGAAGGTAACAGTCTGCAACTCTTGCATTTTCTTTAGCCACCATGTATTATCCTAGGTCAGTTCAGCTAGAAAAAACTGGCATCATTAGCATCTTCTGATTCAAATACTTCCAGTATTAAACAGCAGTGAAGAGAAAGCCAACAGATACAAGAGGCAAATTTCAGTGAGAAGTTTGCAGTAATTCTTCAATATCATCAAAGTAAAATCAGACCTTTACATGCAAAGGTAGAGAGGCCCTTTGCTACCAAAGTCTATAGAATGGCTGAGAACTGTTTACTCATACAGAGATCATACAGGCATCTTAAAGATTTTCCATCCATTGCCTCTCATGTTGGACATACATATCTTTTGTAGTCACTAGAAACTCCTGCAAGAGATTCAGGCTCTAAAAGTACTTTAGTGAGTTTCAAGTCCCTTCTTTCTCTCAAACAGTGTTTGAGAGCTTGTTTGCTTTATGAGTAAATTTTCCTACAAGACCAAAAAACATAAGACAATAGGCAGATATCACTGTGGGATATCGTTGGATTTTGCTGAGACCTTTCCAGTCATAAATGTTTCCTTTCCTCTTCCTCCTGCAGTTTCTCTTTATTCTGAAAGCCTCAGCAATTACTCAGCCTCAGTGATGTAACTAGAGCTGACTTTGGGCAGTGAAACGTGTGGGTTATGAACATGTTATCAACAGATTGATACAAAATACTCGGTGAAATGGAAGCACGTTGCAATGTCCTAAGTCCTGGGTCAGCATAGCTTGTGCTACCTAACAAAAATTCTGTTATCCTACCAAAAGCTACACTCACAAAGGTTCTACAAATGTTCTTAGAAGTTGAACAAGAACATCAAGGACATGGAAGTGGTAGTAAATGGCATCTTTCTTTACATTTAAAGAGAAGTTAGGGGGTTGACATATGGACTATGTCCTAAAGCTAACTATGATTAATTCAAGATGCCTGCAGACGCACTAAGGGCCTTTCTGTGTTTGTCAAAAGTAGGTGGCTCCCAAGAAAGCACGGAAACTTACAAGAACTGAGAAGGAAAGTACAAATATACACTATATTCCTCCGTTCAAAGTTGAATTTTACGTGGACACAGATGTATATACACCCCCTTCTTTTTACTAGCCAGGTCCTGGAGTTTCTTTCTTTGAGAAACTCTAGGGAAATTTTCTAGAAAAAAAAACAGACATAGAGGCTTTTGGGTTAGATCTGGAAGTTCCACTTACACAAAACTCTGATAGTTTACTTTAGTGAGTTTTACTTACACAAGGCATACACCACCCAGTGGCAGCTATACAGACTTTTTTTGTTGAATAACTTCGGAGACAGCACTGGTGGTGGTAACAAAAAGAAACATTTATATTTTAACAAGCTCCCAGTAACAAAAAGCTGGAGAGTAAGAAGCATCCAGCAGAACTAAAACACTGAATGAATAGCCAGAAACATCTGTATTTTGGGAGTAGCCTGCTGAGAGACCCCAATGGGACTTCTGCACAAAGATAGATGGCAGAATGTAACCCTTCTGTAAACAACTGTAATTTTTGGAATCATTCTTCTGCTATTAAAAAAATCCCCGGTCTTTAGTAAGATCTAAAAATCTAGAGCATTTATTTTTCTATATCAGTTACCTACTTTCATAGGACTTGCCTGCCTTACAAGGGCAGAGACAGATCCAGTGGCTGTATTGTAATATGAAACAGGCCACAGAAAGCTTACAGGACAGTTTAGTATGAACAGACTGGAGGAGTTCTTGCCCTCACTGACTACTTGGAAGCAGGATACGTCCACTGTGTGCTCTCAAGTATTTATCAGGTGATAGGGTAAGCTCTGAACAGATGGGAAGAATCTTCAAGCTCCCATTAAGTAGATGTGGCAACACTCCGAAAGGGGGAATTCTCAAACATCACCTTGTCAGTCCAGCCCATCAAAAAAGACCACAACTTACATGTATTTGACTGCTGCTCACAGCACAAAGGAAAAGCACTGTTTGCAGCAAATGGAATACTTTTTGTGCAGTGCATTTGTGAGAGCTGCAAGGAGCCAGGCTTGTCACTGGAGAAATCATCAACTATGGTCATTTCTACTGGCTACTCTTACAAGAGCTATATCCTCATTATAACTTATTTCTGGCAACAGCACTTTTTAAAAAAAATCTTTTAGAAAAAGATTCCCTAGCTGTATAACTCTCTCTGTCAGTGGTCAACATCACTGTATTCCAAAGAATTATTTATAATGCAACCAACCTTTTAATTGCTCCCCAGCTCTACAAGAGGCTATGGTGAATTAAAGAAGAAGACTACTATTAAAATTATACTCTCATCAACTTAGGGAAAGATTTACCCTGATATTTGGATTACATCTACAATTTTACTGATGCCAAATGAAGTTGAGTAATGCCTACTATGATTAACTGATGTGCTCACAGTGGGGGAGGATGATGCTCAGTCTTAGTTAACAAGCTATTGTAGTTTTTGTACAAGACACTTTCAGTATTAATGTTCATTTTTGTTTCCTGTTCCTGCATAGTCATAGGCAGAATTAGTATTTCCCACTGAAATTTGGGGAAAAAGAATTTACCAACATAAAACACTTCTTTTGTGAGCCAAAGTATTTGCAAGGTCAGTCATGTTCAGACTACTCATTAGGAAGCATGTAATTGTCGGATTAGTCACTGGAGACTTGCTGTATCATAAGAAGCAGATTAAGTTTTTAATGAATTTAAGAATAGCGGCAGATAAATATTTTAGCAGTGCTCTAGCTATCACAATACACACTTTTAATCTCCCCTGCAGCATTATTTTTAAGTGTTTTTAGACCACAGTATTTCCAGAAGAAATTGTTTGCTTCAACAAACAGTTTGCCAGCAATCAATACACTTCAGAAGTATCTCACAATTTATCCTAATGCTCCCTTGTCCTAGTCACAGTTCCATAAGCTGTAATGCAGGACTGAGCAATCCACAGCACAGGTACCAAAGACAGCATAAACCAGATCCAAATATCCCCGAAGAGGCCCAGCACAAAGTCAGGAGCCAAGAGCTGTCACGCATCGAGGATGACACCAAGGAGCTGTTACTTCCCACAGAGCTGGGAGCCTGGCCACTGCACCACTGCACTGAGAGCAAACCCTGGTGCTGACAGCACCACCTTGTCTTTCTCCTGCACTCTGCCTCCTCGGTTTTGCAAAGTGTCTGCCACCAAATTTAATCACTATTTTGGGGAAGAATATAATCTGGCACTTTACAGTTCAAAGGTGGATGACCTTTGCCTTACAATATCAGAGTTTATACTTCAAAATAGCATCGATGATGATAATAATAAATCAACTTTGAAGTAATCTCACTGCAAAGCCTACACCAAGAGTTTGACTCATCAGTCAATCAAAGCTCAGATGCAAATCTAGTGATTTTGGTTTCCTAAAAAGGGGTTTTCAATTCCCATTAGCACATCAAACCACTGACCTCAGATAGGTTAAACTGTTATGCTGATGTCCTCGCTATGGCCATGAGCTCTGGGTTCTCAGCCATAGTGTGACATTAGGGACACTGCTCAGTTGTGTGGTGTGGCAGTACCTCCTTTGCCAGGGCCAGAGCCCATGTCCAGCTCACAGTTGCTCTCTTCCCTTTTCCACTTGATCTATTCTCTTTCCCTTCCTTGATCAGCCACTAATCACCTGGTGCATGCAGGGCACGGGTTCACCCAGGCTCTTCAGCATTGGAGCTCACATGCCAGCTGCTTCTCTGAAATTCCCTGTTCTGCTCTACACATCTTGTTGGCTCCACAAAATAAATCTTCAGAACAGGAATGTCTGCAGGGTTATAAGCTACTGCAGCATACACCTACTACATACAAAGTATTAAGAATAGCTGAGAGGGAAGAACTGAATCTCTCACCCAAATCTTTCATCAGTTTAAAGTTCTTGTTTCTGACTCTGAGATATGAAACAGTGTATAAGTGGCACACTATATAGACTCTCAGCTAAATACCTGCCTGTGCCGAGATGTTATTTGTCCCTGAACAATTCTAGCAACTCCTAGCTTGACAATTTTACAAAGGTCTAGAGATACACCAGCATAGAAAGGTTCTAGACAAGATCCATAGTGTTTAGCTTGATGTTACACCTTAAGAGGACCATCCTGTGGCTGATGCAGGGCAAGTATTCAGAACTGATCTAAAGGGTGCTCCAATCAATTAACAAGACTGATTTTCCAGCTTTACTGACAATAAAAGCACTGGTGTGAACCAGCTGACAAAAGCAAAGATACATCTTTCTGAGTACAGTGGATGCATATTTTGATTACCACTTGAAGTACTTCATTCTAAACTAAGAGGCAGAGAAGACATCCAGTACTAAACTTAGTTCTGGTTTTTTAAAATTTAAAATCTCTGCTTAAGGTCTCCCCATCCCCTGCCTCCCCCCCAAGCCCTCTTCATTCCTGGACACCCTCCTCAATTCTGCCAAGGAACGGAAGTACTGAAATACCCCGAGTAAGCCATTCCTGCACAAGTAAATTCTGCAAGTCACATTAAGGAGCCTTCAAAGCTCATATTAACTCCTATTAAAACAAACACAGGACTTTCTTACAGTCTGACTAGGGGTACTGGGTTTGGGTATTCATTCAAGCTGAAACAGCAGGCACATAAGCTCCATGTGTCTGCTTTCTCACTCACATTGTCTTAAGCTCTGGGAGCAATGGGAAATAGAAAGGCCAGGTTAGGAGTGTAGCAGCCAACAGCCGTTCTTTACTGAAGAAACCAAAATATCTCTAAGCAGACTGAGACATGGTCTACATGGTTTGGGAGCATAATTTCCCTTTCATCTTTAGGCAAAATACCACAACCATGTCTGTCAGTTTAGTGATTATGTGAATACAGCTCCAGCAGTCTAAAGATGTTATTTCCAGACAGATACCTCCTCCCCATGCTTAGACCAATATGAAACAGAATGTTAATATAACCACTCACACATAAGATCAGGAGGAACATACAGCTTTAGTGAGAGTTTAGATATGCTGTAAGGGGAATGATGGATTAAATCAGTCCATAAATTACTGAACTTCTTGCTGTGTATTAAAATGGAAATGAATGGTTTAAGGAATTTTGAGCTGTTCTGAGAAGCAACATCAAATAGCCCATGTCTTCATTTTTGCTGTGTCTGATGGTAAGTACATCAGCAACTCCCAGCTGTGAAGCTTTTGTCCCAGTTTAACCAATTGATTAAATATTTAAGAACTGTAGTATGGTTCCCTGATATCAATCTGCACTGCAAACTCCACAATTTACATACATTGCAGTTATTACATGTAGTTACTAGATGATGCTTTACCTAATTGCTCTAAACATTATTACAAAATAGTAAACCAGAACCAAATAAATTCTATACTTGGAGATATAGTTATACTAAAATATTGTAATTCAGAAGTCAAGAGACAAATTTAAATTATGTGTCTTTGTAAAACAGTTCTGGGTCTTTCACTACTACCTCACTCTTAGTACTTACCATTTTCTCTGTACATACAGAATCACAGAATTATTTGGGCTGGAAGGGACCTTAAGGATTGTCCAATCCCCCTGGAATCTTGTCTTGACTTGAAATATGACAACAAGAAAAAAATCATTATAGTTGTTACTATTATCATCATCATCATTCTTAAAGATGAAATAAATTGTATTCAGGACAAATCCACCGTCCCAATCCATTTTCAATGAAGAGTATGTAAGGAATATAGGAATATCACACTGGTTATAAACCTTGAGCTTTCCTTCCTCAAGGCTTTTGGAGACAAAGGATTCATGTTAGCAGCCCATTACCCATGTCTTGACAACCTGTAATCGCCTCCTCCAACTACAACTCCTTAATCTTGTGCTTTCTTTCTCCCCACCTTTTTATTAAGTCTCGAAGCTTTGATGGAAAGGTTTCATGCTAATTGTGAAGATCTTATATACTGGTGCCAAGTCAGAATAGTTTCAAATTTATCGACATTCAAAACTTGATTTCCTAAAGATGGGTATCTGAGTCCTTCAGGAAATCAGCACTGAAAGTGTCTAGATCCCCAGTACTGATGAATAATTCCTGTTCTCATGGAAATTCTGGGTAACTGTAGTATAATTCAGCATCTTAACTTCTGTATAGATTCAACATACTTAATTTTAGCCACAGAGCTTCTGAAACCTTTAATCCATAAAGAAGGGGAAAGGAGGCGGGAGGAATTGAAGGAAAACAGTTAATTTCCTTGCCTTGTGACATATTCTTCAAGAAAACCATAGGAAAGAACCTCTAAACTACTTACCAAAACTATCCTTTGTTTTATTTTCACTCCTCCTTTCCCCTATTCTCTATTCAAACAAGTTTTGCAATCTTTCCTCAAGCATGACAAAGGTGACAGCACAGAACTGCACTTTGGGAACCAGGGTCTACCATTCAGAAGCAGAAACTGTCAGCAGGGAGGTTGCACAAGCCACGTCCTTCTCTACACTCACATTCATCCAAAGCACACCACCAACTTTCCAGACAGAATTGTGTGATAACATATTGCTAAGCAAAATTCAGGCAGGATTGGGCAGGCAGTTGTCTGCTGCCAGTCCATAAATGTTTTTTTATGATGAGCATTCTGACTGCTGGTATGTAGTAAGACAAGCTGCCCTTATTATACGATAAGTCTTTTTATAGAAGACAGTAATTTTTCCAGTGCTCCTACTCCTTAAGGCTTTATGAACACAACCACTCACTTCCAAAAGCACAAGTGATTGCAGAAGCTGTGTTCTTAATGTAGGTATTAACTGATTGCTATAGTTTGGCTATTATAATTGTCTAAGAATATATCCTAAGTGTCCAAAATAGGATCCAACCCTCCCAGGCTGGTGGTGTTAGATTACACGAACATAAAGCTTTTCTTGGAATGCTTTCATATAAATTGCTTCCCTAGAACAAACCCAGCATCAGAAGAGCAGTACTGGTTTGATCCTGCCCCACTGAAGTACACAGGAATTGTGATTTCAACAGCAGAAGACTATTACTCCTTTGCAGCCTTTATTTCAGAGCTGGAGAAAGTTATTGCATGATTTCCAAGCACTGGGTGTCCTGTCTTGCTACAACACTCTTGCTAGTGTGAGAAACAGCTTTTGTGGCATTGATGTAGGGGAAGGATTGTGGCTGGGCAATTGCACAGCATTCATCTTTACTGAAGACTGCAGGACTGTGGGAATGAGCTGATTTTCTGGCCCAACAGCAGCATGGAAGAATGCACCCTCTGCAACTGCTGACCATCCAAATCAGTGTTTCCTTGGGCCCAGTGTATGTACTGAGAAAAGTGGCTGAGTATTGTGCATCTTTTTTTTTGCCAGCTATTTTTAATTTATTCTGCACTTCCTGAACTATGTGGGTATGTGTGTACAGCACTCTTCACTGATATTTTCTTTTCTGTTTTTCTCTTCTGTAGTGAAAGACCTCTTGCAATGTCTGTCCTGAAGCATGCCAAAGGTGACAGCACGTTACTTTCCCTTAAGATCCATATCTCGAGGGAAAGTATGATACTGATTCCAGTCAAATTCCAGTTAAATAAAAAAAGGGGAAGAGGCTGGACTTTTTCTGGCACAGTACTACCACAAAGTAGAATAACGGGAAGTGTTTTTCAGACCACAAGGTGGAGCAGTAGATCCTCACAGGTCTTGGGAGATCCCAACATGATCATGTCACAACATTAGTAGGAAAAAATAATTTCAGGGTGGCTCATTACTTTTAAACACAGAGCTGCCCAGTAATAACAAAGATTGTTCCCAAGCAGACCATTCTTGGATTTCCCAATTTATTTTATTTATTAGGATATTGTAGGAATGGCAGCTTTTAGCGGTGCCTGATTCACATGTAGGACCTCACTTGTCAGCATGGCCACAATGACAGCAAGGACACAATCCACTGATAACAAGAGGTTACCCCTGAACACACCTTTTTTAAAGAGAGTGCAACAATAAAAAGGACATGCAGTCTCTTCCCCCCAAGGACAGATACAGGAGGAAAAAATTTCTCAAATCCTAAATTTAGAAGGTGCTCCAAATACCCTCAAAAAGATTTGCCTTTGAAAAAAAAAACAAGCTCCACACAGACTTTCATGGGTACATTCTACAACTGAAAAATTTCTTTTTTCTTCTTCAGTGTTAATGTAACCCATGTTTCAGGAGGTCTCAGCACCTTTCCTTCTTGGCAGAGGAATCATTATTTCACAACACAGTAAATTCACAATTAAGTATCTTGGACTTACTATGATACTAGAAAGTTCAAGACCAAATGTTACCAAAACATCAAGTCCACAGCTTAGAAGCCACTCTCAAAAGTATGTTTGGTACATGACTTTTCGTCAGCATGCAGGGCTGTATCTGCCTACTGATGTGCACTAAGACTGATGCTTGAAGAAAACTCACAAGCTCATGCCCTCAAACTGAGGGGAGATTAGAGCTGGACACAGGCATCTTAATTCTACAGTTTATCACAAAACTAAGGAATAGTTTGTGCTGTGCAGTGCTTTGTCTCCTTTCAGAAGAGAAATTCAGATGTGTAAATGAGATTATGAGACAGGTGAGATCAAAGACAGTCCTGGACCTTGTTTTGGGGAAGAGTTTGATCATTTGCTTCTTTTCTGCAGTTCATTTCTCATGTATGTATGGCGCTACAGGCTTAGTTAAAATCAATAGATTCGTAAACCACATGGGAGAAATCCTGACCCAGCTGAAGTCAGTGGGTGATTTTTTTCCATTGACGTCACCAGAGCCAAGATTTAAACCCAAATAACAGACGTCTCTCTCTTAAGGACTCCTAAGTAGACAGAATTTCCAGACTAAGAATTATGCGAGAAGAAAAACAGAGTAAAGTAATAAAAAACTACTCAGACTAAACTGATACAGAAGACTTCCACTGAGTAGTAACTGATCATCACTCAGTAAAATCGCTCTGGACTTTACCTAATGAGCAAACTGTCAGGATTACATACATGATGGTCATTATTACACAAAATAGATTTACTCTGTGAGAGTTAGACTATGACCTCAGCATTCTCCTATGTCGGGCTCAAGCAATAAAAAAAAGTACTATTTTAAGAAGCGCCTTTTACTCTCACAGTTTCATAGGGACAAATTATTAGGCAAGAATCTCTTTCTAGCTTTCAAGGCTGAAGAGAAAAGCTGGGGAAGTACAAAGTAAATTCAAAACTAAAAGCAAGCAGGCAAATAAAAGGATTGTAGTAGAAGATCATACATTTCAAAATATTCTGGGACCTACTCCATGGTTTTGAACTTTTGGAATTGGTGGTTATAGGAATACAGCTGGCATAAGTTACTCTCTTAACTCTACCGTAAAAGAAAGAGGCAGAAGCCAGTTACCAGGCTCTTCCTAAACAGCCAGTTAATCCTCCATTGACTCATACAGAAGCTGATGACAAAATCACTGTCTCTAACCCTAAATTAAGAGATTTTGAGATCTTCAAGATCACCTATATTTTTCTTTTTAAATACTGTTTTATAGTCACGAGGTATTACGTGTTTAAAGCTGTTTAGACAGCTTAAAAAAAAACCACACTGTGTGACAAGTTGAAAACACCAGACTCAGCCACACTCATTTGTCATAAGGTCTGAGTAATCAGTGAACAAAACTGCCCCACAATCTGCCCAAGCAAAAGTTTGCACTGTGATGAAACAAGAAGGATTTTGCTTCAAACTGTTAATAGGCCTCTGCTTCATCTTGGCAGAGAGCTATGATGGGCCCTGGGGTAATTTTCACATTCTTCCATGGCATTTCAAGCTAGGAGGCCCTGTGCAGAATGGCAGTGACAAAGCATGTACTGGACAGCTTGGACTGAGGGGGAGATTACATTGCTTGAAGCCTGTTAGGAAAACAGTCTGCTAAGAACAAACATAAGGCTCAAGCTGCAAACTTAAATAAAAACTTTTGTCTTATCAATTCCCACAGAAGAAGCTGAGTAGCTGGAGGACAGAAAATGAAAGGGTGTTGCTAGCTGGTACAGGTAGATTTGTGCAGCACTGTGATTTCATAGACTCAGTTCACCCTTTCAAGCAAAATGATGTCAAGGGAAAGTTCTTACCATCCTCCTGCTGCAGAAGTTTCACTTTGTGCTCACAATGCCCAAATTCTCAGAGACCCCACCTAATGGCTGGCACACAGAATATTACCAGCACTACCCTGTGCCAAATACAGATTTTTTCCAAAAGGAAAAGCTTTCTGTGAAGAACGCTGTGACAGTTTTTGTGAAATTCTTGTGTTCAGTGCTAACAGAAAGGTGCAAAGTAAAGAAGTCACACTCACTTGGAAACTACCCTTGCCCAGACCTTCCAAAATATTAGCACAGCCCAATAGGAGCTATAATCCTTGATAAGAGTACAGGATTTTCAATTTTTCTAGGCAATTATGCAAATAGTAGCCATGACTGTAATGGTGTATTTGCCAATATCATTGTTAATAGGTCCACACACAGCCATTAAAGTTTACAAATAAATTATTATGATGCAACATTTGTCTTCTATAAGAAAATATTCTTTATGGCTAGATAGCATACTATTCACTTCAAAATATGTCTGATATCTGTACTTTGTAATTTAGAAAGCATGTCCAAGAAACATCAGGAAACTACATATAAAAAGTACTTCCCAGTAGTATTGACAGAAAACATAGGTGGGTTTTAATAAAACATGGAGAATTTGTAGGGTTCGTAACTGTTTGCTTCCTGCTTTAAAGTCCTGTTTAAGCCTGCATTATATGTAGTTTACAGTACAGTTACTCTGCTTCCTTTAGTGGCATCAGAAAGAACATTCATCCTGAAGACTTCATTTATAACAACAGAGAGTAAAGGTTAGATTTACTGGAATTCTTATAGATAGGAACATTGACTGTTCCACACTTCTGTAATAGAAATAACCCTTTATTGAGAGGAAGAATTTAGGGGATTCTGTCAGGCAAGAGTTTGTGAAGATTAAGAGAGTACAGAAAGTATTACACTAATAAAAATAAATCTCTAATATAGAAGGAAAAGGAATGTTTTGCTTTAGTCATTGAGTCCAAAAATTGAAGTTACAACTTAAAATTGGATTAATCACCAAACGGTAAGGCAAGTTTTAAGAGTACCACAGACTGTTGTACTTGATTCTTCTCTAGTAGAATTTCAAGGCTTTTACCTCCTATTGGTTTGCACATTAATCCTCTTGAAAGCTGCTTGGCACTTGTCTGGAGCTGATTTAAGATGTCTTGGGCACTTTGTTTTACCCTGGCACAGTTATGAATCTCATGCTGCCTAAAATGGGTACTGCATCCTCCCCAGAGGGTGCTTAACTTGGAGGCTGGTTCTTATTTTGACAATGTGCTAAAGAAAAGCAGTCTTTCAGAGAAACGCCCTCCATCCGAGATTGCTGAGAACCAGGAATCGCCCTGTTACATGGACAGCACAAAGCACATTTCACACACTTTACCCTGCCGTGTAACTGCTGCTGTGGCTCTGGTGAGCTCTGCCAGGGCAGTCCTACCACCCACACAGGGCCACGGCTGGAGGGGAACCTCCTCATGTACAGTGAGACAATGTGCAAGGACAGTGAGCAGCTCCCACAGGGGCAGTCCTGAGAATGTTAGAGTAGAAAGCAAGGACTAATACTGCCTAAATGAGGGGCTAAACTCCAGAGGATTCATCCCAGGCTCTTTTCATTCAGGTGGAAAAACATGTCAGGGATATAAACTTGGCACTCCTGATGCATCAAATGCGCAGCTCAGACAGTGGGCACCATAATTTAATGTAGGTACCAAAAGTGTCTACACAGCTCTTCAACATGCTAATGTATGAACATGCTACACCAAGAAATACCTGTAGGGGGGCAATTTCAGACCGAAAAGCAGGTATCACTATTGCACTGTAATTAATTAGCTTAATTCGCTCCGTCTCTACAGATTATAAAAAGAAGGCTGAAACACTCGATTCAAAAACAAAACATGAACAAAACAAACAAAAAAAACTAAAACAAAACAACACCAAAACAAACAAATAACAACCACCAACCAAATACCAAAGGATCTGTCTAGTATCTTCCAATCAGCTGTGTAGGTTTTTCTGTCTGAAACTCTGGTCTGTGTTAGACAACAAGTTAGATCAAAGCATCTAACAAGCCATTCTGGCATCAAAGTCAGATTAATCCATGAATTTTGAAAACATTCATTTTAGTTTACAGCTGACTGAGGGAAAGAAAACCCAACACAAATGAACATACAAGTTCTCTGCGAAGATAACTATGACTAACAGCCTGTATCTGAACCAAAGTAGAACTGTAGTTGCCAAAATCTCCCTGGCACCAAGTCTCCCTACGTTTAAGAAACAGCTAAGCTGATGAAGTAGTATTTCCTTTTGTTTACATGATACGTTCTGTATATCACAGAAGATATCTTTCCAGTACTTAACAGTTCAAGGAAAACTTATCACATGAAGTTATGCTGTTATGGATCTAGTGCTGGAATCTAGGAAAACCTTCTTATCTTGATCCACAAGCTCACAGAAAATAACTTTTGATATCTTCATTCAAAAATATTTTTAGGCATGGATGTTCTGCCACCAATAAATCAGGGTACATTTTGACAGGCACCTTGCTCTTGTACATCTGAAGTACAGCCTACATCTTACATGGGTGGTTTTGTTGATATGCAATTGCAGGTGAATATATCCTTGTGTCACCCCTAATAATTACAAAGTTGGGGAAAAAACACGAATAGAACATTCCTATTAATAAAATGCTAGAATAGTATTTTTCCCTCTTAATTTAGTATCTCTTAAAGCTTCCAGTTTTGTCTGTTGTGAAGCAGCAGTGTTCTCCAGGGAGGCATCTGCATGCTGACCCAGCAGTCCAGTACTACACATTTCCCCAGACCAGGACCTTCTGAAGAGTTTGTGAACTAGAAAGTTTGCTGGTTTGTTCCCAACGTGTTATCTGTCCAGGAAAGGATACTACCACTCCTACACCCCCTGTCCTATTGAACACAGCAATAGGGATGGCATAAATAACAGAACAATCTACAAGCTGGCTCCACACTCCAGCTCACTTACTCTCTCATTTCTTGTTTAAACCAGACAGGTAGTTAAAACAGAAAAAGGCACAAAATCAAGACAGTGGATTTGGGCAGACATGTTAGTAGCTAGGCTTTCATATTGTTACAAACTCCCAAGTATTTACTTACCCAACTACAGATAAAATTCACCTTGTTGCATTGATCTAGAAACAAAAGATACAACTCCAATAGCACCTCTCCTATAGAAGCACAAGGTTAAAAGTTATCACTGCAACCTGTAAAACAGATTTTTGGACTTTCTATGGTCACACTCATGGCAAGTGATGAGAATTGTTCTTTTCCTAAGCCAGCCACAGCAAGTGTGGTGAAGGTCAGCAGCAGGAAACCCCCACAAAATTCCAGAGCTCCTCACTGCCACACTGTCCATCTCAGATCAACCTGATTTATATTCTCTCAAACCCACCATGTCTCTTCATTTAGTCTTTAATTTCCTATCAAACAGCACAGGCCAGAGTCCTGTTCTTGTATGTGCCTGCAATTATCTTTAAACTACACATTGTTGTAAATGTGATCGTTTCATTAATTTATGTAAATAGGACCTTGGCCAATGACTTGGCTGTTATTTGTGAATGAATCATGCTGCTCTGAGTGGCTGGATATATTTAACTCTCATTAATTTGTTCAAAATAGCTACTAATGGGTTTCTTTAGCTCATGACTCTTGTAACAAAAGGCAAAAGGATGATTGGATTTGCATGGGGAGGGTGTAGGTAACCCTTTCTGTTACTATCCAGTGACCAGCTTATAACTACACTGCACTTCCAGTTACTTCAAGTGATTTTAAGGCAGTAGCAGGTTAACAGCTCAAGACAAAAAATGCAGGCTTCAGTTGGCCTCAGCCAGCAGCACTGAACCATTTCTGGAAACTATTTGTTGTCACTTTCTTCTGAGTGAAAGGAATGCTGTTAAAACTGCAATTCTGAAAAAACTGAAGGCTGTGAGCCCACACTGAGAGTAGTAATATAAACAGGTTCAAATCTAGCAACAGTTTGTTAAAGGGAGTAGCTAAATATAAAGGCTTCAAGAGAAACATGCCACTCACCATGGTATAGATCCACTGGTTTTATGATTCAAAAATACTTTCCATGAAAAACGGCTGCATACTTGGAAGATTTTATTGTATGCTTGGAGAATTTTATATGTGTAAAGTACTGCTGAAGTTTTTATAGTGTGTCATGCGATCTGTTTTGCAGAAAAATGTTATTTTTGACAACTATACTCTCTTACTAGCTGGGCTCAACATCATCAGCATACAGCTGCTGTTAACATCATCATCTTGTCTTTGACCTGAGGTTACATCATGCTCCTTTGTAGCTCTGACTTCTCTTTGCTGTACCACACAGACCCTTATTACTTTTAATCTCAGGTCCGTAAGGTCTTAGTGTTTCACCCCTTCTTCCCGGGCATCAGCAGCAGGCTCCAGCTCCTCTCCTTCAGAGGTGCCCTTGGAGGCTGTGCAAGCTTGGTGGGCTGTTTGCTGAAGAGCCAGATAACATCCATGTACTAGAAACACCTGCGTTTCCAATTACCTAGTTTTCTACCCATGGTGATCTTGTACAATCTAGATTTCAAGATCTCAGAGTCAGTGACTTAGTTTTTCGTTCACAAGAGTCTGCACAGATTAGAGTTTCTACCCATCTTTCTTGTTGTCCAAGCGAAGGTACTACATTCTATCAACAGTTTGTTGACACTGTTTGGAGTACTAATTTTTGTATGAAAAAAAAAGCAGTGTTGATCAATGTTAATAGAGATATTAGCTTGTATTTCAGTTCACCAATTGGGAGATCTCTGCTTTTAGACTTTTCCTGTACAAATACTGGAAACACTCCTGTTGGAAAATATACTGCAATATTTGCTCAAAGTTTGTTATTTTAGCAGACACCCCTGCCAGTGTAACATTTGGACTAGAAATAACCATGGTAACAAACGCAGAAGGCTAACAAGCACAAAGAGTTCGAAATTGTTTCAACTACCCCTGTCCTGGCCTACTTCTCATATGAGCATCAAAAATCCTTTTAGGATAACCACAGCTGTTTAAATTATCTTTTTTCAGCCATTAGTAAATTAATGCTTCTTTCTTTCTGGGATTTAAAAGTGAGATGAGTCCTCCTGCTAGGATTGAGAAGAATATTTAGAGCTTTTGCTTCCCACCCCTTAGGAAGCTGGGAATGCTGATGAAGAGAGGAAACACTCTGTGGATTCTAGTATACCAGAATTAAGAAATTGTTCTGGCACTGAACACAGGAATGCAAAGTCTGTCTTGTATTTTGTCCTTCATTAATTAAATGTAATAGCTTTTTTTAAAAAATTCTGCATAAGCTTCCTCTTGAAGTTTCCTGCAGATGGTTCTTGTAGAAGATGAGGGTTTGACCTAACCTAGTTTTGCATAAGACATGAGGCTGTCTTAACCCCATATTTGCACTGGTACCTTAAAGGGACATGTATGGATCTTGTGAAATCTGTCAGGAGAGAGATGTGGCAGTTCATAACAGTCTAAGGCCAACCCGTGGCTTTCGAGCTGCATGTGACTCAGTGGAGAGTCAAGTATGGCTCTTGTGCCAGAGCTGTATTACAGATGTTAATTGCTTCAGATTTTTAGCTGTGGAGGGAAATCAGGAACCGTTAGGGATTGCTGAAGCCAGTGTTGCCTTGTGGGATGCAGCTGTGTGCTCACACCGGGGGGAGTGGAATCCCCTCGAGTGCTATCATCGTGTTACTGCCAAAGCAGCAATCGCACAGATTGCGTTCCCTCGGCTCGCTGAGGTAGGGAGAGCTTAGCAAGCTTGGCTGAAGTGCTAGCCAAGCTCTGCTTCCTACGAGTTCAGCTGTCTGGCCTATCCAAATCTGACATTGGATTCATGCAATTAAAGCACAGCAGTTTCTGTGGCCAGTGGCACAGGCAGGAGGGACACAGCTGACATTGTGCCACCCTTCCTAACACACTCTGACTTCCCAGGCAGGGTTGGCATTAACAGCAAGATCTCCTGCAGAGAAATCTGATCTGATGCTTGGTCACACCAGTGGATCTAAAGTAAGAGGCCCACCAGGACTGCCCCACAGGATGTTCACACAAACAGGACTGTAAGAAGTCTTCCAAACAACACCTCTTGTCCACAGGACACAGTTCCAAAGCAGCCCAATGCTGGAGCCCCTGTGACACTGGTCAGCTCTCACACACAGGCTGTTCACAAGCATTTGCAGACCATTCTATTCTATATCTAGTTCAGGTGGAAAGTTGAATGATACTTTGACCATCATTTATTTTTCTTTGAAGAGGCCTTGATCCCAGAAAGGGTTGAGTGAACACCATGAAAATTGATTCTGGATATTGCCAAGGAAAATAAGAGCAAATATAAAGACACTTACAAAAATACCCGACTTTTTGTTATTTTTTACCTAACCAGAAGCTGCTAAACAAGAAGTTTCTAGAAGACTCCAAAACATTAAGTCAAATTAATATGACTAAGCACCCTTACTTTGGTATTTATCTCAATTTCAAAATACTTCAATCACTTAGCACCTGAAAAGTAACCCAGCTATGAAACCCTGCCATACTGTGTAACTGCTCTTTGATGAAAATTACACCACACCTTATTAATCCCTTGCGGGGGTAGGGCGGGGGAAGAAAAAAAAGAAAGAAACCTCCTTTAACTAAAGCCTGGAATGACTCGCAGCCAAACAGATGACACTTAAGCAAGTATGCCTAAGTACAGTACACTTCACAGTTCATCTTGGTATTAGTCATACTTTAAACTGCGTATTTTAAACTAGCATTTAATACGTATGTCCACTACACATCTCCAGGATTAATCTTCTCAAATACGAATTTCCCTGAATAGGCATCATGTTTTCCACGGTCTCATGACATTAATCAAACATCACTCCGTGCAAACTCCATACCTCCCAAATACAAGCCAGGTTTGTGAGTCAGCTCCACACACTGCAATACGATCAAAGCAAGACGAGTATGGCACTTCACTTGCAGGAAATCTGACAGTAAGACCACCTAAAATAATTTTTCCAGATACTAGATATAGTGAAAGCAATATGTAGTATCCCAGACTGATTTTGCTGAGTACGCTTCAACATTGAACAGAGCTCAGAACTACAGGGTATCAAGTATCTGTTCAATACAAATATTTTTTTTCTGTACAGTATTCTAACATACAACAGTTCAACATGGCAATCGTAGAGCACAGATTATAAACAACACTAAGATATTACCAAAACATGTTTCACTGATACTGTAGTAGCTTATACAAATACAGGTTGCATTTACATTACACTCCATCATGAGGAAGATTTTTGCCCACAAAGTGATAAAACCAATATATTTCAATTTTCAAGATGCATTCTCAAAGGTTTAAACTATTCTTTCTTTCTTTCTGTTGATATACCTTGTCTCTGTTTCATCGCAAGGTTTCAACTTTCAAATGACTAAACTTATGACTGAATGCTGAATACATTGTCCTTACCATTATGTTACAGCACGTTACTTTTAGAAGTAGATTGGTGGTATGACTAAGAAAGCAGAGTTTGTTTTTCCATTCTATTCTCCAGTACATAGTCAAAATTCCCTTTCTGAGCAGTCATGCTAGGCAGCTTACACCAGTAATATCTGTGAAAAGCAGGCACAAAAGGTAAAGGAACAACTATTCAGACTTTTAAAAGCACAACAATCGTTTCAAACATACTTTTTAAATATGCAATTAATTCTGCTTACTGGCATGTTTTAGAAAGCTACAGCCATGCTTTCAGCTTTTTACCTTCTGTAAGTTTATAAATTTAGGAGCAATGCAAACTTCCTTTTGTAAAGGAAGGTTTCTAATTACTAAACCAGCACAACAGATTTTAAAGGTTTGCAAAAGTTTGTACTACTTGCTATTGGGACAAATAGCCAAGCTGCTGTTGTTTTCCTTTTGCCTTTTGCTGAAAAATTGAACCATGATATTCACAATCTAGTTTCCTTTTCATAGGTAACTCCTAAGGACATTAGTCAAGTTATTCAGGATATGTAATTACTCTGTCATCTCTCTAGTTATTAAAGCAATCCAATAATGTTTCTAATACAGGCAAGTTTCATATTAATTGAACTCTTCTTGACCAAGCAAGATATACAATATAATAAAAGCTACTCATCGCATGTACCACAAAGCAGAGAACTGGCAGAGCACACGGTTATTAAACATGACACCAGCTATAATTGCTTTTTAGTATCACATGTAGCCATGCACTGGGGCAATCTTCTTTCTGTGACCCGGATCATATAAAACAGCTAAGAAATTTTCAGATAGTTTCTACACTAGATGATCCTTTTGTATTTCAGCTGGCAATACTTTTTATGCTATAGTAGTTGACACACCAGGATTTTTCCAAAGGCAACCGTTTCTCAGTGACAGTACAAACTCAGAGGAGAATGCTCAGCCTGGTGAAGTGATGTGCTCCAGGAAGGTGCCAGCAACCCCAGCGCTGTCCTGCTGCAATATCAAGATGCTGTACTCAGGCCTAGCAGGAACCTCCACATCCTCCACAGTAATGGCCATGAGCATCACTAGGTTGGAAAGGGGTGTGTTGTCTAACCCATTTCATAAGAATAAGGGAATTTATTATAGCAAAACACAAAATATGTCATGGAAGTGCAAATTCTATATAACCAGTAGTAATTAATTTTCAAGCCAGAGGTTCCTGCAGACACTTCACACAGGGATTTAAGCTGCACTTATAGGATCTCACATTTTTCTCCACTGTTGCTGATTCCGTGCTCCCTTCTGAAAATNAAAAAAACAAAAAACAAAAACACCTTAGCAAAATGTTTCATAGTCCCTTTCCCTTTCAGCTGTGCTAGTTTGTTCAGCATCTTTTCTTCGTCAGTTAGGGATTAATTTTCAGGCACACATTTTTTTCTCTTAAAAGCCAAAAAGCAGAGGGGAAGCATTAGGGGGAAATAGGAGTTATGGCCTATAGCTTTTTTTAGGGATTCTGTCTCTGAGACCTTAAAAAATTATGGGAAAGGGATGAGAAAACATGGGTTCTTCCTTCCTGATATTTCCTTTCTATTTCCCAAAAGCAGTGGTTTTGTCTTCAGCCAGTAAAAGTAAGGAACAGAGAAAGAAAAATCCAACCAATACAAAGATTACAATGTCTACTTACTATCTTTACAGGTGCTTTTCTTATTCCCTACATCCTCTTCTTAATCATTGCTGGAATGCCCCTGTTCTATATGGAACTAGCACTGGGACAATATAACCGAGAAGGGGCTGCCACTGTGTGGAAAATCTGTCCAGTTTTCAAAGGTAAGTGTTCCTCTGCTCCCGTGAACAGCACCTGAGGGTCCTGCACACATGTGACCACAAACAACATGAAGATCTCTCATCTTTCACAGACAACGTGGTATTGGGTGACCTCTCCCCAGCTCTTGAAGTCAGAAGTCTTTATGTTATCGCAGGTGAAGCACAAAATGGGAAAAGCCACAGAAATCATCTTCAGGGGGAATGCTGGCTGAGTGCAACAGAGGGCAATGAGCAGGAGCAGCCCAGCCCTGCCCTCCCTTTCCCCTGTGTACTGGAGTGGGAGGAACTGGGTATCTGTAGGTGGAGGAAGGGGCTTGCCAATCCAAACACTGGAAACCAAATCCCATCCAGGACTAGTTCAGCCCTGTCTTCCCCATTGGCTAAAATAACCACTGCTCCATTCAGGACATGGAGCTTTCTCTGCAGAAGTCAACACACCATAGTGGCTACAACACTAAAATGGAGTTGTGAAGACTGTAGGTCCAGCTGCTAGGCTTGTAACATCACAGGAGTTTTCTGTGGTATCTCTGTACCTCAGTTTTCCTGCCTATGAAGTGGGAGGAATGATTCTGATAGTCTTTGTAAAGTGTTTTTCAGATTTAGCAATGAAAAACACTTATTAAAATCTGAACATTATTAATATTGAGTGTTTTCCTCTAGGATTAACTCTCCAGCATCACTGAATAAAAGGCTATGGAGTGTTGTTTGGGCACTGAGCTACAATTATTATGCAAGATAAAAATAGGTTAGGTGCATCAGGGTGTTTGGCTTTGATCAGGAAGTGATCAATGCATGAAAGAAGCCATATGTGTTCTGCACATGAAACAAGTATTTGTTAAGGAACCTCAAGACTTTTTGTAAGCATTGCTTGCCAGCAAAAAATATAAGTTTCTTTGTATGTATAGCAGATTGTATCTAAAATCTTATGAAAAAACCTTTTCAACACAGAGGTATCTGAAATTAAACCAGGCAAGCTCAGCTGACCTTAGAACCTTAAAATTCAGATCATATTCATCCTGGGACTGACAAAAGCTGAGGAGCTTAACAATAGCAATCCAAACTTGATGGATCCACTGCTCCGATATAGGTTACACTGAGTAAATGTTAGTCTTCTTTCTCAAAATACAGCTTTCCTCTTCAAGCAGTCTAGAGCTACACAATAAGAAAAGTGAAGGGGGTTTTTCTTACCAGTCAAACCCAAAACTCACAGCAAAATCAGCTTAACATATATAACAAAAAATAAATAAACAAGCTAATAAAATAACATGCCTCAAAATTTTAATATGAATTCATATAGAGTTACCCAGCCCTTCTGTAATCCCTTCATGGGAGACAAAATTCATCCCAGCACCCGGGAACCTGAATACCCTTGCTCAATAAAAATTTCTGCTGGTATTATTTATATACCTTTGGATGACAATGAGGATTTTGAAAACCTAAATGCGAAAATTAGACCTTCAGGATCACACAGCATTTGAGCCAAATACCACCGTGCTCAGAGATACTCTGTGTTGACTTCAGGATTGAAAAGATTATTAGAAAGGAAAATAGAACTTATTTCATGCATATTCTTGTTGACATTCCAGCTGTGTTTTTAAGCTGACATTTTCAAGGTGGACTAAACATACATTACTGTTGATTTTTAAGGTTTCTTATTACAAGGATATAGAATAGCGTAAGTTGAGTCTCAAAAAGTAATAAGCATTGAGACATATTTGCACCTTGGTATAAACTCAGTACTTTTAACATTTTGACTAAAACTTCTGATAACATGCAAACACATTTTACTGCTAATGCTTTGGAGTTGTTTCTGGGACAACTCAAATCTCTCACTCAAAGGAAAAGTACACAGTCTACACAAATTTATAACAGCTTCTCTAAATGAACAGCACTATAGTACTAATTTTAGCTATGAATATTATTGCTATGAACTCTAAGCACTCTCCTTCTAATGAGATGCTATCATAACACACGCAATTACAAATATACCCTGTAACCTTTGTAACACAGTCTGTTTTCATCTCTGCATTTTTTTCCAGAGTCTATTTTAGACTGTGGGTGGTGCAGCATTACTTTTAAGAAAACCTAGAAACATAAGAGCAAATTCATTCCTGAACATTATTAAGATCACAGAGAAGAGCCATTTAAAACACATTTGATCCTGTACTTTTTAGTCTTGAAATTAAACATCTCTCATTGTCTTCCTGAATTGGAGGAATTTCAGGAACACTTTTTTTAAACAACAATCATCTAATTTTAGTACTTCATATATTATCCATACTTAGTGTTTCAACATTCACCTTAATACTTAAGAATTATTCCTTTGGGGGATTCCTCCCTCCATTCTATTGATCATAGTGTATCACTAGAGTTTGAGTGTTCAAGTACTCATTTAAGCACCAAGGATTTGAAAATACTGCTTCATCTTTACTTTCACAATTATTTCCTCATTGTTAGGGATGAGCAAACTGGTTTACAGATTAAAAGCCTCCTGCAGAGCAAAGAGTAACTTTTGTACACGCAGCAGTCTTTGAACTGCCAACTCCTTCAAGGTCAGCATCTGTTCCTTCTGCAAATTTTAAACCAAGGATTAATACTCAGTGTTTGCTACTTCCTTTGTTTATAAAGAAATAAGAAAGCCTAATAATCTCCAACTGCTAGGCCTCCAATGCAAAAAATTAAACTGCAGAAAATCAGAATTAAAGGTTTGCACTTAGTCACTGTGACAGTACAGAGATGACATTCATATGATGTAGCCTCTCCTCTACCTGTTACATGCAGTGCATACAACTTTGAGGGAGGATTCAGAGAACAAAGCTGCACACGCAGTAAAGGAAGAATGACTGAAGTCAAGGCAAAGCAAGATTCCTGAACAATTCTGCCAACCAACTTTTATTGGGCTCCCACATTAGTACCAAAGCTTCCTCCCAAACCATTGGAAAATGTCCATTTTCATGAGGAGAATGTGCACTTTCTGGGGCTCTCTTGCTAAACGGGCCCTGCAACCATACTTCACAAAATGCAAAAATACAAAGGAAACGTTCAAAGTCAAAAGAGAACGCTTACACTGGGAATTCTGTAATTCTGGAGAGATAGTAAAAAGGGTTGAATGTCACACACAGTTTAACCCCAACCTGATATTCACCAAGATTTACCAGCATGCCCAAAAACCACCTGGAGACCCTCAGTGGAACAGCACAGACTGTTTCATGCATGATTTGGAGCCAGTTACATGCTGGTAGAATCTAGAGAGCAGTAATGGGAAAGAAACACGAGAGGGATCAGTGTCTGTTTCAAACTAGCTCAGGGTGGGAACGTGAGGCATAGGGAAACTTCATTTAAGTGTTGAGCTTTACTTTTCCAAGAGAAGTTGCCAAGGTCTCTGACATCATGAAGATGAAGTGGGTTTCGCCCCTAACATGGGCTTGCAATCTTCTGCATTGGAAGCAAATCAGCAATGGAGTTGTACAAGGACAAATTTTGACATTGCACTGCTTAACTTCTTTTTCTGACAAACAACTGGATTTGATGAAAGCCAGTCATTTTCCAGAACCATTTCTGTAATTTTTTGTTTAGAGGTCAGGGACATTGCGTCCGCATACGTGTATGCAAATGTCAAAAATTCCTTTTATTGGTGTGAAGACCTGAAATGAATTTGCAATCATGTATGGCTGAGTTTAGCTCCAGTGTTTGTGTATACTGTTGGATGTCAGATGCAATGTATAATGCAGTTTTCCTTTTTCTTTAGGTGTAGGCTACGCAGTGATACTCATAGCTCTTTACGTGGGTTTCTACTACAACGTTATCATAGCTTGGTCTCTGTATTATCTATTTTCATCATTCACATTTGAGCTTCCCTGGACAAACTGCCACAACAGCTGGAACAGCCCAAACTGTACAGATCCCAAACTCTTCAACGCATCAGTGCTTGGCAATGGTACTAAATACTCTAAGTACAAGCTCACTCCTGCAGCTGAATTTTATGAGTAAGTGTTGACTTGACTTTGCTATTTATTCAAAATTCTATGTCTAAGGGAGTTTCCTCTGGAAGGTAAAAATAGTTTGTATCCAGCCTCTAGAATGAGCATCAGAAGTCTAAGGTTAAAATGGAGCCGTAATGTTGGTCTGTATTCCTGGGTGACTGAGACTTTTGCCTCTGTGAGCTTTGGTTTCTCCTGTACTAACGCAATGCTTGCTACAGAGCAAAATGGAATTGGACAAGACACAAATCTGCTTTGATGTGCTGCTTTTGCTTGCACCATCTTTGCTAGGGCAAGGAAACACAGCAATATTCTGACAGAGATGACTGCATGCCGAACTGAGCTGAGTTTAAGGCTTTAAAATAACCATTTGTTCAACAGATTTGGACCATTTCTCTACTTGCAAAATATTTCAGAGCAACAGCAGACCTCTGTGTATTCCACTGCTTCAATAGTTCAATGAAGCGAGATGAAACTCTGAGCAGGAGGAAAGAGCCAGGTCATAGAAAGACAGGCTTTTACCAATTCCTAAGCAAAAGTGTTCTACAACACAGGCCAAGACAGGCAAAGGCACACTCAAATCAAACAGTTGGAATCAAACTCAACAAGGTATATAAATTAACAACTGAACTATAAAACAAAGATATCAATCTCTGTATTAGTATTTTCATTATGGACTTACAGGGGAAAATGGGATTTTATTAGGAGAAGGAAAGGGGGATGAGCGTTAGACTATTGAACCAGCTGTTGAATTAATCTGCATAATCAATTATTTAACATTTCTGTCTTGGGAATAGAAGGTTATCAGGGCACACACCTGCTAAGCACTTAGTCCAACTCTGTAGAAATAAAGGGAAAACACTCTTTCCATAAATAACCCAGTGTGTGTTACACCATGCCAGGCTGCAGTAGGGATCTTGCGGTCTCTGTTTATAGCTCTTTAACATTTATGGCCTCTGTTTCTTCTCTGAACACAGCACGGTGAAAGATCAATAGTGATACACAAACTGCTGGCAGGGGTTTGGGTAAACTAAACGCAGTGCTTTGAAAACAAGAGGGGGGGGTTGAGTTCAAAGGAGCTCACTAAAATGGCAAATAATGACAGCTGTGAAATCTACTGCGTTTAAAATACACGATGTGTTCACAACACAAATGTAAAGACAGATCATTCCTAGCAAAAGGTTATATATGCGTTTAGTCAAAGAACCTGACTTTGACGTGAACTAGAAGAAATTATTCTTTCAGCATCTTAAGACTAAGAAGTGCATTTTTAGAGAATATTGATTTGAACAGCGCTTTTAAAAAGGGTTTCTTTAATTTTTTTGTACTTCAGCCTTAGTAAAGTCAAATGCAATCCCTATATTCTTGCGCTCTGCCTTTTTATTATTTAAAATGGTTCTGTGCAACTTCTGCTATCACATCCTGCTTGGGTAATGATTTTGACTTTGTAGTGGGTGAGGTTGTGGTAGAGTCAATTAATGATGTTTTGATTTAGTTCCTCTGATCTGGGGAACAGCTCAACTAATGATTGTCTGTACCCTGAAACTTGAAATATTATGGTTATTTCCTCATCATGAAGTAGATTCAAGGTGCAGTGTTCAGAAGGTAAAAACAAAATGGGAATTTGACATTTCATTATGCTTTAATCCCTGAATTTTGGGGCTGTAATTAAGTCACTAGGCCTTGTACTTGTTAGCGACTAGAATACACTGCAAAAATGAGAAGAGTAACCACTTAAGTAAAACACTCTATAACATCTGTGTTCCCAGCTGTAAAAACAGGGAATCACAAGGGGCATTATGTTCACTTAGCCAGTATTTGGATGAGCTCATCAGGTCCAGCTGTGCAGCTCAGATGTGGACCCAAACTTGTACAAAATCTCAGTGCATTCAGATCCAACCTAATAAACCAAATCAGAAAACAGTTTATTTTCTTATATCAAATAACCTAATTCATGCCCATGGTCTTCTTACAACAGGGAGAGTTGAATCTTCTGATTATAAAGTTCCATATTTTGTGCCATAGCCAGGAAATGGGAAGTGACAGAGCTTAAACTTGATTCTCTAGGTTGTGTAGTTACATCAGAACACTCACACACTAACTTTTGGCCTCTGGTGGGCAGGCTCAGGGGGAAGCAGGGAGACCAGAAACACCAAACATTTATTTTGCAGCTGGAGAGTTACTGAAAAGAGGTACTTCCAAGACAGGCCTCAAGCAGAGAGCTGGTGTGATTATCCTGAAAAGAAACAGACACTTCTCTTTGGGACATAATTCCTTCCCACTAAACTGGCCTGACCATGAATTTAGAGTTGATTATTTCCTAAAGCCCTGTAGCTGCCAGAGCTGACTGCCTCTATCTCCACCAGCACAGGAATAAACTGTAGGAGGAAGTGGGAGTCCTGTGATGTGACAGTTCATCAAATACTACAAGAAAGATACCTCAAATTCAGCAGAAATATGCTGGTTGTCACTGCTTATATTGAGTGAGAAAAGGGAAAACTTGCAATCTAGGCCAAATCTATCAGCTGTCCAGCATCTGGCCGGGAGGAAAAGCACAGAGGAACCTCTAAGCCTCAGACTTGGAAGAAATCATTTGAAGTTGAAAATTCCATGCCAAGGCAATGACAGAAGAACTTTGAAAAACATATTTGGCATTTGTTTTCAAGCCTCAAGAGCTGGGCAGAACTTAAGTTTGAAGTGCTTCTACACTGAGGCCTTCTAGAGAGTTTCATTTTACTAAGTCTGGTTTCAGTTGTAGAGGCTTAATTCAGGCCAAGGTGCCTCTGATGTCATGGGGACAGCTTCTTACAACAGGAAGGAACAGGACCTCTACAATACTTCATTAGAGATGGTTAAAATCGACTATAAAGTACTTGTACACTGTAATCTTGACAAACCGAGCTAAAATCTAATAACAACTGGTGCCTTTCTGCTAAGTAATAGCCAGACATAAAAGAAATCTAGTTAGGAATAAAATGTCAACTCCGCATTTCTTTAGAGACACATATTACTTTAATTCCTTCCCTTTTTCAGTGGTTTGGAATTAAACACAGAAAATTCAAAGAACCTTCTCTCTTTTCCACACATGTTAAAATAATTCAATATAAACCTCTTTTTTGGAAGAACAGAAGTAAATCACTGCAAAAAAAGTGCCCCTATCTACTCCATATTCCTCCTATTTAAATACTTTATCTGAACACAGACATACTTTATATTTGTTCTCTCCATTCTTGTGTCTGGGAAAAGGCTTTTACCATCTTGCTTCATTTATGCTGACAATTAAAAAATACCACTTTGGAGGAACAAAAGCACTATTCTTCTCACAAGGTACTGTGCCTGCAAAAAAATCACGATCTATTGTAGGAACAAATCCTGGCAATTTTTTAGACAAAACAGTGAAATTGTCAACAAACATATTGGGCTACAGCTATTTCCCTCTGACAGCACTTTTTCTCAGGGCTGTAATCCATTCTTTCTGCATGACAAATTTCACAGGGAAATTTTCATGCCAGATTCAGTAAAGGAAATTCACAGAATTCAAAGTCTGCCTGACTGTGAGCAATTGCAAAAATCTACCTAAGAACAAGGAATAAAACCAAGATTCAGTCATGGCAGTTTACATTTGTCATATTTATGAACATCATATTTAGGGAATTCATGAGTGTGTGAACCAAGAATGTCCTGAAAAAAGACCCTCACCCTATACGACAAAGGTTACTTTTACAGACCAATAGCTCTGTGCTTTGGGGTACAAGTCTTCACTGGAAATGCCACCCCAGGCAAAGGCCCCACATAGCTCAGTATCACATCAAATGGAGTGATCAATACTGTGTGCTCCAAAGATGCAGGAACCTGCTCCCATTAAACAACTGTGAAGCAACTTCTCCCAAAAGAGAAAACACCACCTCAGAAGTCAGCATAAGCAATTCTGCCTATAAATGCTTATAAAAAACCAAATCAGGCAACAAGAACTAATAAGAGTGGATAGCCCTATATTCTGCTAATCACATCTGGTCTTTCCATCCAGCTCTTCTGAAACAGTAAATTTTGGAGAGCCATGAATGTGGTGAAGTGGGGCACAGTAGCAGAGGAGGTCAGAATTGCTAAGTTAGTGGGAAAATGAAGTTTTCAGTGCCTTGAGATAAACATTCTCAGTATTATCATGATTCAAAAAAAAAATACCATTTCACCTGCAATGGGGCACAACCCTGGGTGTACGACACCTGGGGAATGAGATGCTGGAAACAGCACCGTGGAAAGGGACCTAGGGGTCTTCCTGGTTGATGACAAGTTGAACATGAGTCAGCAGTGCCCTGGCAGCCAGGAGGGACATCTGTGTCCTGGGGGGCATTAGGGGGCCAGCTGGGCAAGGAAGGGGATTGTCCTGCTCTGCTTTGCACTGGGGTGGCCTCATCTTGAGTGCTGGGGGCAGTTTTGGGCACCACAATATAAAAAAGATAGTAAGATGTTATAGAGCTTCTAAAGGAGAGCTATGAAAATCGTGAAGGTCCTTGAGGGGAAGCCGTATGAAGGAGCAGCTGAGGTCACTTGTTCAGTTCAGCCTGGAGAAGAAGAGACTGAGGGGAAACCTCACTGAAGTTACACCTTCCTTGTGAGGGAAAGAGGAGAGGCAGGCACTGATCCCTTCTCTGTGGTGACAGTGACAGGACCTGAGGAAATGGCCTGAAGTTCTGTCAGGGGAGGTTTATGTTGGATATCAGGAAAAGGTTCTTCACCCAAAGGGTAGCTGGCCACTGGAATAGACTCCCCAAGGAAGTGGTCATAGCCCCAAGCCTGACAGAGTTCAGAAGTGTTTAGATAATGCTCTCAGGCATGGGAGATGTGGACATCTCCTGGAGATGTCCTGTGCAGATGTAACAGTTGGACTCAACGACCCCTGAGGGTCCTTTCCAACTCAGTATAGTCTGTGATTCTGTGATAAAGTACAAATAATAACTTATATATGCCAGCCAGGATGCCACTAGTAAATTATGTGATTGCCAAAATCTAGCTTGCAGTCCATTACACAGCTCCATTCTCCAACACAAGAGGGAGCTGAAATACCTAGAGAAAAACCCAGACGCTGTTGCATCCCCCTGGCATCCCCCTGGATTGTGCCCAGTGCTCCAGGGTAGGGGTGAGGCACGCAGGGCACATGCACTGCACCTCAGATGACACAGCTGCTCTCCTGTGCTCTGAGCTGTAGGACAGCACTGTCCCAGAGCCAGGATATCCTTCAGCATTGCAGCTGTGCCCACTCAGAGCTCTTTACAAAGCACCCAGAGGTGCCCAAGCAGCTCAGACAGCAGCCCCAGGTATGGCAGAGCTGGGCCTGAGCCAGGCTGCCCCTGTGACACTTCATGTGGAGCCACTCTGCTCTCTCTGCACTGCATCCCCAAGCCAGAGTTACAGTCAGGAGACCCTGGTGTCCAACCTGCATGGAGCCAGCTCAGATCTACAGGTTTTGTACCACAAGCTCTGCCCCACACTGCTGCATGGACACAAAGTGCCATTAAAACTATAGCTGAATATAAGCAGTGCTATTCATGAAATAAAAATACCCGGAGCCTGGCAAACTCTGCAAAAGGGGCTCTATCCACATCAGCTTGATGCAGATAGCCTAACCTTCCACAGGTAAAGGAAAAGCACATTTCATGCTCTGAAGAAAACTGGCAGCAATGGTGACTGAACTATGGTCACCCAAATATATAACACAGAAGATGCATGTAGAAGAGCTTTCTAATTGAGCACAATTACCATGCTTCAAATTGCCTTCTAAATTGAATATGCAATTTCATTTCTATAGATTGCACATTGTATACATTGACAGTTCTTTTAGCATCTTCAATCTACAATTTGCACTAAGTTTTAAATTATAAAAACATAGTCCAACTACCAGAATAGGGACTATAGCTTGGGACACCAGGACTATATCTATTTGTACCTTATTCAGTTTCCTGATTCTTAGTTTATGCAAACCATTTGGGTTTGATCTCATAAATATGACTACTACCTTTTAGAAGTACATAGACATTCCTCGAAGTACTTATTATGTTAACTAACAAACACATTTGTTACTTAACATACTAATTTACTGTTAAATGATGACATTTTTGAAATCTGAATCAATCTGATGCAATGCATCTAAAATTTATATAAATTACACCCTTCTATTGAGCATATCAAATTCAGGCAAGTAACTTGCTTCTAATAAAAAGAGAAAGAATGAGCCTGTAGAGTTGTGTAAACATATTTTAACTGAAAATGAAAATTATAATTGATTTTGGTTTGAAAAAATGAGGCCTATTCCAAGACCTTAAACCTAATCTATTTGTGCAAAACTTTCTAAATTTCTAAAAGACAATCATGTAAATCTGTCCAGAGATGAATAGTACATAAACCTCCTTAGAAAGTACCAGTCTGACAAAAACATCCCAGAGAATTCTACACCTAAAACTCTTAAATCCTGTTTTCTGGCTATAGATTAAATATTTTGTATTGAAAATGATAAGGAGTAATTTTCAGATCACAATCCTTGCCATTTCTTTTTTCCCGGTTTGGTTCCCTGTTCATGTGCAAATATTCACCCCTTCCATAACAAATATGTTCTCAATTCCTCAGAGTAGAGACAGAGCACACATTTATAATAATTCTTATTTTACAGATGGGAAAACCAAGACACAGGGAAGAATTTATTGGTTCCAGCATTTCCTGTTATTAGAACTATGACTGGGTCCTTCATTTACTGAATCCCACTGAGCAGCTGCCCACTGCCTCCTCAATAATTTGGTTTTAGTACGTTTTATATGTGAGTACCAGGCAGCTGAGCTGCCTATTGGCTGTTCAGGGTCTGATGACAAATTAAAGGGGACCCAAGTACCGCACAAAGACTAAACAGAGTCAGTGGTACTAATAAACAAATTGCTGTTTGTAGATTTCAATTGAGGTGAACTATTTTTTTTTTAGCTGAATGCAGTGTGGAAGTAAGGCAGGAACTGGTGCCAGAGTTCTGGGGCAACTAGGAGAATCTTCCGAGCAGAGAGCATAGGGAAGGAGAGAATGAGATGAAATTTCCCAAGAGAGGAACCAGAATGTCTGAATGCAGCTTCAAATCGAGAGCCCTTCACAATCCTGCCCCTCCTGCAGAGAGGCGGAAAGGCTCTTGAAACCTGGACATACAATCTCAAAGTCATTGCAAAAGTAATTTACACTCCCTTACATGGGATGCAATCTTAGTATAAACCAAGCTCCTTTGCACAAATCCCTGATTTCTAGTGCATGTTTATTGATTCTTGGTGCTGTTTTAATTAAATATTTCTAGAACTCTGACTAGAATATCAGAAAGCTTAAACAATTTATTAGCTTCTCTTGCATTTTGTTCAGCATAATAAAATAGATCCCTGTTCTACTGTCAGCTCTATCTGTTAATGTTTATTCTCAGTCTTTCCTCACATTAACATTCTCTTCTCATTTTTGCACATATTTCTTATCTACTTTCATTCTTTTCTCAATAACAATCTGCAAGCAAAACACTAATTCTACTTGTCCTACTACCAACACTTTTTCCTTTCTTTTTGACTCATTTGAATTCTGAGCGTTTATTTCGTTAGCAGAATTGGACAAACATTTCTCTACTTAGGAAGCAAGAACAGAAACATTTCAAAAATACAGCATTTCTTCTAATATATGAGAAACTACAGAAGCAGGAAGTCAGCTGTTCACTGATCTAGAATCACAAAATAATATGGGTTGAAAGACATCTCTGGGGGTCATCTAATACAACTCCTTAACCAAAATCTAGGCTAGCTTAAAAAGTTAATCGGTCTGCTCCAGGCCTTCACTAGCCAGGTTTTAGGATCTCCAAGGACAGAGATTCTGCAGTCTCTCTGGGCATCTGTTCAGTGTTCAAGCAAGAATCAACCAATGGCAGTTCCAAACTCCCCACACACTTGCAGTGAAGGAAAGGTGTTACCGTTATAGCAGTGTGGTGTGAGCAGAGAGTGTCGGGCCTGTGAGACCATGCAGGCCTCGTGGGGAGAAGCACAGCACAAGGCTTCACAAAACACCTTCTCTCTGGGCATCTGTTCAGTGTTCAAGCAAGAATCAACCAATGGCAGTTCCAAACTCCCCACACACTTGCAGTGAAGGAAAGGTGTTACCATAATGGCAGTGTGGTTGTGACCAGACAGCGATGGGCCCATGAGACCATGCAGGCCTCGTGGGGAGAAGCACAGCACAAGGCTTTACAAAACACCTTCACTGACTGCCCCTGATGCCAGTAGGGCAACTACTGCTTCAGTGCAGCACCCCTTCCTGCTGCCCACAGCATGGGAAGGGCAAAAGCCTTTTCCCCCAGTGACTTCGCTTTGTTTCTGTGTATCTGGTGTGTAGGCGAGGAGTTCTGCACCTGCACGAAAGCCGTGGAATCCATGACCTTGGCTTGCCTCGCTGGCAACTTTCCCTCTGCCTCTTGGTGGTGGTAATCATTCTTTTCTTTAGTCTCTGGAAAGGCGTGAAGACTTCAGGAAAGGTAGAGCTAATATTGTCCTTCTATCTTGACTACATTCTTTGTCTACTTTAAGAAATCTCCTAATTTTAGAAAGCAAGAAAATAAATCACTGATTTTGAGGGAACCTCAGGGACCAAACTATCACATTTCTTGTGTGATATTCCAACTGGAAATTTTATTAATGTATTATTTTCAATTCAACATTAGTGGTTTCATCCAGAAAATATTCTGAAATACTCAAAATCGTCTTAAATGTGCATCCTATTCTTAGCCAAGTGTACTGTTTCAATGGTATAAGAGGCTTTGGTTTTATTATATAAAATGCCATGCCAAGAGAAATGTTTGATGAAAGTCATTTGAAATCACTTTTTGACATCCCTCAGGAAATACCTCGACAGAAATTCTAGAGCTGGATACACCTGAGAGTTTTTTGTACATTTTCATGAAAGTATCATCTAACATCAGGCAATGACTGCAGTTTTTAGTAAACAACATAGAGATGAGGAGCTAATCAGCAGTCTAACACACACTGACAATGTCTTCTGTTTGTCAAAACTGTCTCCTGCTGGTATCTGTAAACTGATATATGAAAAGATTCATGGCACGTAACAGCATTTTTCCTCATGTCCTAAAAAGAGCTTCTCCAGCATACTGAATGGACTAAACCAAGAAAATGCCAGCTGTACTTATTACATATTCTTAAATCTTTTGTAACAGCTGATTAACCTTTGGGATCTCTGTTGTCTGCAGGTTGTTTGGATAACAGCCACTTTGCCTTATGTTGTATTATTTGTCTTATTAATACATGGAATAACCCTGCCAGGTGCATACAATGGAATAAATGCATACCTGCACATAGATTTCAGAAGATTAAAAGAAGCCACAGTAAGTGTACTCTTCTATTCTCATTCCCTAATTATTAAAGCTGTTGCCGTTGTTATTGAAACTGAAACTATTACAGCTAACTTCTGAAATTAAATAGCCATGCTTCTGCCTAAGGACTAGTCCACTGTCTCTGACAATTTAACTTTCCAATACTCTCCAAAACAGAACTATCTCACGCTGAACCCAAACAATTCAGATCACAGAACACCTGTGTGAAGGCACTTACAGGTGTGTCAGACCCTTAAAAAAGTCCATGCTTTGACTGCACTCAGTAAGCTGCAATACCCTTTATACGGAAAAATGGAGTCATGCAAAAATTTGGTTCTCAAAAGGCTAAAAATTCCCTCAAGAAGAAAATCTTGCTTTCTGAATCACTAGCTTAAATATTAACCTAGAAAATAAAAATCCTGGCCTATGCAAACCTTGCTAAACATATAAAGTCAGGACTAACCTAATCAAACCATGGTTCTTCATACAAATCAGATTTTCAGTAGTATGGTGTTCTTATCTTACTATTGAAAGTAATGTACATTTCACTGTATCATCAAACAACATTAACAACATTGAGTGTATCCAAACCAACCCAATTTGTGAAGTAACTTGGAACTAAGACTTATTTCATACATTGTAAAGCAAAATCTACAAGTATAGTCACTAATACACGAAATTAGCAGCATTTCAGACCTAAAAAGAACAAAGACTGCAGAGATATTTTACTCCTCTACTATTCTAAAAACAGCAAAAATTTATAAGACAGTAGTATCTCTATGGATAGGTCATAAGGCCATTCAAATGGTTATAAATCTGAAAAGAGACAACATCATTTTACTAGAAGGAAATGCATCATCTTGAAAAATTGCAGCTTTCAGAAACGTCTGCAGTCTGTCCATAGTCGCACTGTACCTTTCCTATGAATCCTATGTTGATTTTTCCTGAATTATTAAAAGACCTCAAGTGTTAGAATACTTACATTTTTTGTATTCTTAGCCAAAAAATACTTTCCTGACTTTTTAACACTAAATTTGAAAACGGCCATTTCTTTGAAAACAGACCCAGGCCCCTGTCTATTTTGGAATAATCAAATCGAACTTCAAATATGGGATTTTCATCCACCTTTGTCACAAGGCAGTAGCCACCCCAGTAATTCGCATTTATGCACACACACAAATACAAATATGCAAAAATGAACAAAGCAGCTGCTTATATTTTTCTTATATATTTTAAGTGCGGATTGGAAATAAACATCACAATTTCAACTAGCTGTCTATGGAGCTGTACCAGCTTGCACCAGCTCAGAATCCAGCCCTCCATATCTGCCTTCTGCTTCTGGAAGGATATTCTGTGTGCTGCTCTTTCTTGGCTTATTATTTCTGCAGCTGCTATTTAGATGACCCTAAAGTTATTTGTATCTAAGACTAAATTTTTCAGACAACAACAAAAAGTTACACTAGAAAAATAAAAGACTAAAGATCACTTATGCTGAGAAGTGTCACTAACTGCTTTGTCATGTCAGCCCTTCCCCTCTTGGAGACTGGGATCCCTGCTGCTGCAATAGCCTTGTGTGTTTAATCTTTGTCCTCTGGCTCCAAAGAATATAATCCTAGTTCATTTCTATGTCAATGCATCCCTGGATGTGATTTATGATTTTTTCATTTCTTCCAAATGAAGAATCTAACAAAGAACCATCCTAAGTCACAAACAGTAATGACCCACGTAGGGCTTTGCCAATGCTCTTCTAGAAGCCCCCAGAGCACCCTGATCACTGCCAAGGTGTGCCCCATTTACTGGAGCCACAAACTGCACTGCACTGAATATGCACTTAAGTTAAAATGGCACAAACATTGAAGAAAGCTGGAAAGACTGATGACTGCCTACTGTAAAATATTTCTATTTGTTTATTTTTAATACATATAAAAACAATATCCTATCATAAAATATATTAGACTATGCATCCATCAGAAGCCGTGAAAATGAGAAACATGAGCATGATGAACTGCGGAACGAGCCCTGCTGTCTTACATCCTGCTTGGTTAGAACAAAGAGAATGTTTTGCATTTAATCTTAATTGCAAAGGAATTTCCGTTTTCTGCCCTTCTTTCCCTTCACCTTGATCTTCTCAATTTGTTTCCTAATCAGCTACTATGAGCCAAGATACAGATACTTCAGCATGTGCTTAAATCCTTTGGGAAGCAGCAGGTGCTCTCCTACTTGAGTCAACAGGACTTAAGCACATGCTTAAGGGTGCTTGAATAGTAAGAAAGGGTGAGTAAAACTGCACAGGCAAGATACAAAAGAGACACAGAAACACTAAAAACAAGCGCCTTATGGTGGCAGTATGCAGATCTGGTTAGAGTTTAAACAAAATTGATGTTAAAAATTTTCAGGAATTTTGTTAACAGCCAAAACTATCTGAATTTTTTTAAGAAACAAGAACAAATATAAGAGGCTTTGCATCCCTCCTTCTGCATTCTTATCCACATAAATGGTTTTCAGAGAGTACAACCCTATTTGATCTCAACCTTTGTATGAAAATAGAATATTAAGGTGTAATTGATATATAAAAAGAATGAGTAAGAAATTAAGGTTACAGGACTGTTTTGTTATTCATTGAAAGAAAAAGAAAACCTGTCCGAACTACAATTTGAGAAAATCATATCCTCCCATCCACTAGTTAGCAATAAACACTTCATAGACTGCTCTTCATATTACCTTTCAAGTAATCAACTCTCCACAGTTCATAAAACTAAGTTTTTCTACAAACCCAGAGTACCATAAGTGGTTCCCAGTCTCCAGCAGGCAGCAGTTGAAAGCATCTATCATCTACGTTGAGAAAAGACGTGATCACCAGCCGAAGTGCTTTCATACATCATGTCACCATGGGATAAGGCACTCTCTTCCTTTCCACTAGGCCAAATATGAAAGTGTAGCACTAAAATCCCAATGCAGATGGAGCTCATAAGCTGCTTAGATCTGTTAGAAAGCCACTGCGGAACAGATCTAATAGATCTGATTTTGTAGAGATGGATGAATGATAAAATCCAGAGCTTTTCAGAGTTCTTGGCAGACTTAATCAAACATTGCAGATCTCATTTTGAGAAATGTTGAGTATTATTCACACCACTGACTTCACTACCTCTGTTGAAGATGCTCATTTAAATATCTCTGTGTAACAAGAGAAAAGGGGAAACCCTCATTAACCATTATTTTCAGGTTTCTGGTCCAGGGAACCAGGACTGTGGCATTGTTCCTGACTGGATGAATGGATGTCGGTATGGAGGGACACTTTAGAAAATGTTACAGCTTTTAAAGTGTTTTCCCTAGTGGACCTCCCTAAAATGATCAAGCTGCATCTAAACTGAAATTTAATGACTATCACAAAAATAACTCTTTCTCCAACTAAGCAAGAAAGCTGAGAGATATTCTGCATGGTTCTGTTCACAGCACATCACTCATGCTTCAGCTCCTGAATCAGGAAAATATCATGTAAAGTGCACTAACAGTCACACAAAGGAAGCTCTAGTATGGGAAAGAAAACGTCCTATAACTCTTGACCCATTCACTATTTTTAGTTTCCTGGTTGTACATTCCAAGCTAACTTGGAACAAGAACTATTGGAAGTGTATTTCTGTCACTCGGGAGAAAAGCCCTGCAATCATTTCAGTACTGGGTAAAACATCAGAAGTACCTGTCCCACTGCACAGCCCATTGGGGCAGTAGTGTGTGTGTGTGCACTGAGGACTCCCCACTGCTCCAGCCTCAGCACCTCAGGTTAGGCCATTCCAGACCAGGGCCATGCTCCATGTGACACTTGTTACACTCCCATCAGCATGAATGCCAATTGTTTTCCAAAAGCCAGTTGTCTTGCTTTTCTCCTGATGTATCCTTGTGGACTGAACTGACACTGGCAATGTTGGTGTCATTATGCAGGTATGGATTGATGCAGCTACTCAGATATTTTACTCCTTAGGAGCTGGGTTTGGCGTTTTAATTGCATTTGCCAGTTACAATAAGTTTGACAACAACTGCTACAGGTAAGAGCTTATTCTTCCATTACTGCTGCAAAATTATACTATTTTACTCTGACTGCAGCTGGAATAAGTATTAAGCTGTCTTTTTATCTTCAGTCATATATTAATGATGGTGAGTTTTGTGTAGACATAGTAACCAACCCAAATCTTGAAACACTGTCCTCCCTACTGAAATTTTAGTAACAGGAACCTGCCAAGATATCTGCTGCACTGCAAAGCAGAGTGGGATTAGGTCTGGACTTTAGACAGCTGTGTAAACTGTGCTGGTGTTTGCCTTTCAAAAGTACCATTAAGTGCAACAGTGAACACAGGATAAAATCTTATTGGTCCAGGAACTAAACACAGAAAGATTCTGGCTTCCAGAAGGGTTTCTGTGCTTCGGGATTATATTTCTGATATTTCACATTGCGCTCCAGTTTAAGACTGCACTTTAAATCTAGTCAGTTTGTAAGTGTTTTGCTGAATCACCACCATGGAAATTCAACCAGAAGCACTCTGCACCTTCAGAGAAATTCCAACACTTAGATGTTTTATTAACATTCCGATTTGGAATTAAAACAAGCATCACTTTTCCCATGAAATATAAATTCAGAAAGTACATGTACTATAAATGCATTGTGAACTGAAGGATGGGGGAAAAATATTAAAGAAAATCCCCATCTAGTTCTTAGAAATTTTTTCTCACTGGGTTGTTCTTCTCTCCGTGCTTAGGGATGCTTTGCTGACTAGCACCATTAACTGTGTCACAAGCTTCATCTCAGGATTTGCAATTTTCTCCATATTGGGCTACATGGCTCATGAGCACAAAGTTAAAATTGAGGATGTAGCTACTGAAGGTAGGCAGTTAATTTTATATTAATTTTACCCCTTTTTGTCCACCATTTCTTAGCAAATGTGTTTATATTTGTTTCCAACAAGTGTGTGAAAATCTCACAGAACTGAACTGAATTAACTTACTTGAAACTAGAACTCTGTGTTTAAATCCCTTGTTGAAATGTGAGCTCTAAATGGTTTTGATTCACCTCTACTGAATTGAAGTTCCCCAGCCTCTTGCCCCCACAGGTTTTGCCCATTCAACAAACAAGTATTTACCACTGGACAGGATCTTACAAAAGTATTGCTGTTCAGTGCCACAGGGACTGGTTTTGATGGTTCTGTTAAGCTCAGCTCTATAGTCCTTTCACTGGGAACAAGTCACTCATGGTCTCAGCTCCTGCACCTCTCATCACATCCAAGAGGTCACTTGCCAAACAGTGGAGTCCACATCCTTCTCCACTACAAAGCTGAAAAATAACTAGTAAGATTTCAAATCCCATAAAAGATTATTTGAAGTGGAAAAGAATAGGACAGAGGTTTTTTTAATAACAAAACATCATGAGTAAATAATTAAAAGCATTTTAGACAAATTTTTTTTATAATGCAAATTTTGTTTTAACAGGTACTCAGAGTGTGTCAAGGACTGAAATGAAACTTAGTCATGATTTATCTTATTAAAATGAACACTTTTGTGAAGATAAGAAACGTCATTTAGTGACACCTTTTTTTTTGCCCATTTCTATTCCAGGAGCTGGTTTAGTTTTCATCCTGTACCCAGAGGCAATTTCAACTCTTTCAGGCTCTACGTTTTGGGCTGTGGTGTTTTTCATCATGCTCCTTACTCTTGGCATTGACAGTTCTGTGAGTATTTTTTCCTTCTAGCCTTGACATTGTTCTTTTCCTGTTATATTCTGTAACTGCAGAGGCATCAGCCTTAAGCAGGGGGTTACATTTCAAATAAACATTCTGTACATTCCCAAAATCTGTTTTCACAGTCACAGACAACATAGCAATACTATTACTCCCTGTATTATGAAGACTCTCAATCATTAAGAGGTTTAGGAAATTATTAAACCTTTTACAATCCAGTAAATATTTACTCCCTGCTACTTTTTTACAACCTTACAGAGGGGCTGTTCATCAACAGTTATTACTATTTAAAGGTAAGACCCAACTATTACTGCTATGAACCTGCAAAAAGGTTTTGGAGCCCTGCTTGCAAAACCCAAGTAAGACATCGAGTACAGTGGTTTCTAGAAGGGATTATATTATATGTGCTGAAATCCATTAATCTGCTCAAGACAGACAACCTCTGAAGGTACTCCCATTGTTTTTCTATAAGCCATGATATAGAATTTCCTGTAAATTTTAGAACAATTTAAAAATCATGCCAGAATATTTCCATAGTGGTTTCATTTTCCTGTAATCTTACGGTTAAATGTCTAGTCTAATAATTCTCTTTCCATAATGTGATACGTTTTAGCCCACCATGATATTCAGGATCACAGAAACTTCATCCCAGAAAAATTCCAAGTCCCCAAACAACTTTTGTACTGCTTTGTTCTTGTCAAAGAGATATCAAGACATCCTGTTATATTTAGCTTAAAGGTTGATTAATTTCTGGAAAACCAAATAGGGTCTTCAAGGAATAGTGAACCATGGACATAGTTTCATCCTCTGTAGGGTAGGGGTTTCTTACTACCCCAAAGCATAGAATTCTCTTTTGAAGTTCAGAATGTACAAAGTTGATCTAGGAATTTCTTCCTGGACATGGTGAAACACAGTGTTTTTATTGCTTAAAATTTCAGGAAAATTCATTCCTTTTCAAGGACAAGAAAGGGAAAGAATGAACTGACATGGAGAAGAGCAAAACTAAAAAAAATTGGGGTTGCAGCAGGAAGCTTTGATAATCATTGGCAAATAGCTGAATGAGATCTTGTGGAGTGAGGGCTGAGCTGTAAAGGTCAGGTCTAAATATTTCCAAAGTGTTTGGATTTTTGGATTCCAGCTGAGGTTCAATGAAGTTTGTCTATACAGACTAAGATCTGGATCCTTAGACAAAAGTTTGAGTGAAGATTATATCTGGGACTGTTGCTTGGCCATTTTTCAACTGTAAGCAAATATGAAGGATTGAAATGAAGATTTCAATGAAGGGTTTAGCACAGTGAAAGGACATGAATGACCAGCAGGAAAGGGCAGAATGAAGAAGGAGAAGAAAATTCACACTCAGAAGTGTCTAGATCCAAAACAGTTAACTTTGCAACCACAGTAAATGTAAAGCAATGTAAAGAAACATATGAGTGTCGAAGACATGGGGACATGGGGCTTTAGGTTGCAGAACACGCTTTTCCTACAAGTGGAGAAAACTCTTTCGTCAGGAACTAGTTAAAATACAGTGAACTAGTAAACTACGGCCAAGTTTAGTTCTTTCCTTCTAAAAGGGGAAGGATTTACTGGTTCAAGATTTATCATAATTTCCCAAAGAAAACTCAGGTCCTGCAGTACTTTTTATGGTGATAATTCTCTGTTACTGATTTCAACCAGGAATATTTTAATCAAATGCTTATAGGAAAGGGACAGGCTACGTCAGCACCTGCTTACCAACTATTGTATTGCACCAAGAACTCTAGGTCTTGTCGTGGTCTTATAGCATCACAAAAAGCATAGAATTAAGCCTCTCCAAAATATTACATAAATTTGTTTACTATGACAAAAAAATGAAATTAATTTTCATAGCTTTTTGTTGGAGTGGGGGCAGAATGTTTTCATTAATGGAAAGAAATTAAAATTCATAATCAACTACATAATCCAGCAATTTAAATGAAAACTTGAAAGGTACCTTTCCTGTACTGCAAAACAATGGCTAATATTCAGCATTAACTTCTAGAAAGCAAAGTAAAATTCTTTCATGTTGTCAACAACAAAAAAATTACATCAAGCTTCCTTTGTAGTAATTCTTCCAGATCTGTAAAATCCTCTGTCAAGCTGGATTTTGTTAATCAATGGCTAAAGTGAATCTTTATTCAGTACACTTCCTTTACAGGCTTGTTGTCCCTGTCTTTATTTAAGAAATATCTTAAAGACCTTAGTGACTTAAGCTACCAGCTTTTTCCCCAGAGTTTATTAAAATGTATATTATTTTCCCCAAAGTACTCTCTACTTATTGTTCTGTTGAGTCAGCAAAGAGGATCCTCAGAGGATACGGCTATGGAGGCAACAACCACTGCTCTTGATGTCCAGTTCCCTGACTCAGTCCTTTACCAGAAGAAAATAAAGCCTCATAACAGCAGTGACTTACAGCTGAAATGTCAGAAATCACAGAGTGGCTGGGTATTAATTACACAAACTGCTTTGCGTTCTGCAGTCTGTATTTCCAACAGTCAGTAGCATTTAACCAGAGCTCTTTCCTTCCCTTCCTCAGATGGGTGGGATGGAGGCTGTCATCACTGGCTTGGCAGATGATTTCCACCTTCTGAAGCAGCACAGAAAGCTCTTCACCTTTGGTGTTTCTTTTGGCACTTTCCTACTTGCCCTTTTTTGCATTACCAATGTAAGTACAACACAAATTTCCATCAAAATGTTACCTTAAAAATGCCATTAACCCTGTCAGATGAAATATGGATAGGTTCAGATGACTTTTTATTATAAATTTTAGTTCTTAAACAACTTCTGTTCAGAACATCATTTTTAATCTCAAATATATGAAATTTCTCTGGTTTTTGGCACAAGAGCATTTGGTATCAATCAAGCCTACAAGTCTTTGTTCCAAAGAACTGTCTGTGCTACTGCTGGGTTTGTTTGGTTCTATGTGCTTTCTTGTGTATTTGTTTGGGAGGTTTTTTTGTTTGGGAGGTTTTTTTGTTTGGTTTTGTTTTGGATTTTTTAGTCACATTAGATGGAACTGCGTAGAGTGCTTATTCCTCTGTGAGAAACTAAGAATTTCAAGTGACCAGACCACCTGGCTGTTCTCTTCTAGAAGAAAGTAAGAGACACTCACTTCTTGTGAAAGGAGTGTAGTGATAACAATGATCTCCTCTCCCCACCTTGTTTCTCGATGTTCCTTCATGTACCTAGATCTTGACATCTTTTACTCTTAACACCATATAAACCACACAGAAAGCTTACCCTGAACATCTAGTAACCTGTGTTTATCACTACCATCAGACTGAATGTTTTGCCTCATCTGGCTTTTGACAACTAATTAAGCAATGAGAATCACAGCGTTCTAGGCTGGAGAGAACTTTCTTTTTTTTGACCATAAAAAAGGCAAAGAGACCTGTTAGCAAAAAATGCCAAAACTGTCAGAAAACATCTGAAACTTGAGGAAAGCACCATGAAAGCAGATGTGCTGAACCTCTCTCCCTCCCTAGAAATGGTTTCCACATCTATTCTTAAGATAAGTGAAATCACATGCGTTTATAAGTAACTAAGTTCTTTTTACATTAAAATACCCCAATATTTTCACTGCAGTTTCCTCAAACTGAGAAACATTTGAGACTCTAAAAATAGATATATGATTTAAAATACCTATCCTTTTAATATCATACTACTTCTACTGATACCTAGAAACTGAACATGCTCATGTTTATTCAAAGTTTCAACTGGAATGAAACTTCCTGAGGTACAATACCAGAATAAATTCAGTGTTAAGAACCTGAACATGTGCCAGTGGGTGCAATTCTAGTGCCTCCAAGTGAGCTACAGCTATTCAAAGCAACAACCTAACTCTAGCTTTTAAATAATGGCACCTGTTCAGACTTAAGTTTACAAAACCGTCCAGAATTGTCCAAATGTATTGGTTCGTGTAACTAAAGAACAAGGTTTCTAATGTGTAAAAAATTAAAAGAAAAACCCTTGAGAGAACATCACATGAAATTAATGTTTGATTTTGCCCCCTGAATTTTTAAGGCTGTATTTTCAAAAGTAGCTGTATCTGAAACAAATATGTTTCTTACAAAATCATATTAGTAATTCACTTTGCTAAGTTTGATTGCAAAGGCATTCATTTGGAGCAGGTGTAGAGCGAAAACAAGAAGTCAAACTCAATTGTCATTCCATATGCAGCATTTTCCAACACAACAACCAAAGTTCATTCCATTTCCGGACAAGTCCCCACAGAATTAAAAACCTAGACAAGGCCTAAGTACTGGTCTCCCTATTTTTGTAAATATGCACAGCTGTTTCAGAAAAACATCTTTAAAAAAAAAAGGCAACTGATTACAGAGACTAAAATCACCTACAGATCTAAACAATGCGAGTGCTATTTATACCATTGGTGTTAAAAAACACAGAAGATAATTCCTTTGTTCCTCTACTTCTGAACAGGCATAATCAGATTAAGCTTGGTTATAAAAAGATATTTTAACAAAAATCTACTGCAACTGCAAACATTTCAGTTGTTTATGTGTGATAAAGAGTTTCCTGAAACACTTTATCCTGGTTCATTTTGAAACAAATCTGGATCTAATGGTCTTCCATTCCTCTTTAAGCCCACACTCAGTAAAATGAGCAGTAATTTACACAAATACACACCACATTGTAAAACAAGGCAAAAAGTAGTCAAATTGCAGCTAAAAGAAGTATCAGTGAAACAAGACTTTAGTAAATGCATTTCCAGTTCTCAGTCATGAACCACTGAAGCACAAAATGTGCTGTTGTGAAGGAAGACTAGGTTTGCTGTCTCCACTGAGCAAAAGTTTGCAAATACCACAGCCCAGAGACTAAACAGGGCACAGCAGCTTCTTCCTGTGCTGGTAACAGAATTAACATAATCTTCTGCCTTAGAAGGAACAGTAGAGAGATGCAGGCAGTCAGGGCAAAGGGGGCATCAGACCAACACTGCAGATTCACTGGCCTGCAGAACAAGTGGCCTTAGGAGCAAACTGACTGATAATGCCCATGGAAACTCTTGGAGAGCTGCATTCCTGCCATTAATTTAGGAAGTTCTTCATTAACTGCTGTAGACAGGCTCTGCCCTACAAGCTGCTGATCACTTCCCCGAACTTCCACTGAACAGGAGTGCCAAGAGAACTCACTAATCTAAGCTGAGGCTTCTGTTTCCCAGTGAAGTGAGGACTTGGGTGAAAAGAAGCCTCTTTAGAAGAATTGCAAGTCTGATTCCACTATTTTGTATGCAGCTATGAACCTGTGTCTGTGGCACCAGATCCATATTAAAATACTTAAGATAATGCTTCAAGTAAAGCAGATTTCTGTTAAGTAGATACTAAACTACTGAGATTATTCTATTTGTAACTTCACTTTGTGGCATCTTTTAACTTCCCATTGCAGGGTGGAATTTATGTGCTCACACTTCTGGACACATTTGCAGCTGGCACTTCAATATTGTTTGCTGTTCTAATGGAGGCAATCGGAGTTTCCTGGTTTTATGGTAAGCACTTCCTTTTGCACGTGCAAAAGCTTTTCTGACATTCCAAGTGCTCGTGACAGGCTTACACATCATTTTAAGGGACAACAGCATAGCCTTGTGTACATGAAGCCATGACAAGTCAGGTTTCATAGAGTGATTTTCACCTGATTTATGAGCAGTGACAGGAATGCAGACATTCAGTGGGCCAAGCTTTGAAACCCTGTACAAAGCCAAAGCAAACAGCCTTGTGAAAGGGACTGTGATGAGATGGAAAAGTTACTACTTTTGCCAGTATTTTACAACTCTTGATATTGCTGATGACTTGCAGTAGCAGGTTTAGACTTGATACTTTGAAAGCAAGTAGATTAGCCTAAATACAGACTCGCCTGTTCCCACTTTTCATTAATCCCCCAGGGCCAGTCTCAAGCATTCCCCACACAGTACAAATAAAGGTAGTGTTTAGAGTTACAATAATTCTTAGATTAATCCCTTTTGTTTGAGACAATATTCTACTTCATTGTAAAACACTAGCAGTTTATTTACCTTATTTCATAGAATGGTATGAAATACCCAACATACTAGATACCAGAAATTCTATTTCTAGGATTTGATACTAATTTCTGCCACAAAAAGGGAGGAGTGATTTACCTTATCCCAAATATGGCAAGCTTTAGGATTATTTAGTTGATCTTTGGCCCTAGATTGGAATCACTGTGTGCCAATCAGAGTGCAGTGATGTGCTATAGCCACCTAAAAAAATGACCTCTTCTTTTCCTTCCTAATGTCCTCTTTATTCTCATGCTATACTTCTTGACTGCCCATAACTCTTTTCACTATTACCAGGTTTCAATGTCATGGCAGCCTGCAAATCTTCTTCTCTTTAAGTATGTATTGAATTAGTTGCCCTGATTCCCAATAAGATTGTTCTTCCCCTGAAAGCCATCTTCATTTTTATTCACACATAGTGTATATAGCTAATGTATGATTCAGAGGGTTCTTAGACATTATGATTCTTATTGCTATTTACCTCCGACACTTATTTATCCATCCATTCTGCCTTACCATGTTCTTCTAATCAAACAAGCTTTATCTCGCAGTTAAAAAACTGTTGAAGAGTGAGTGAAGTGAAAGAATGGCATTCATGCATAAAGCTGTTCAATCTACTAAAAGAATCGGTTCTAGCTTTAATGCACCACTGTCACCCAACATCAGCATGGAGCAAGCAGCACATATGCTGTTGTCTCTCAAAATAACAGAGGCACTTTATTTCACAAACAACTGTCTTTAATCCCTGTAAAAGAGCTGAATGTGTATGAGTGATCACAGCTTAACTTGGAAGCAGAGGCTTCTTCAGTTTCTAAGGGCAAGTTATCTTCTGCTACTATTAAAACAGGATTTACTGCATTTTACAGTAGTTAGCCTTTGTATGTGGTTCACAAACCAGGCCAAAGTTAGTTATATTTTATTTTACACCCTCTGTCTTCTACCATTTTTTCCTTTCTTCCTCCAGCCTCCCCATAACGGGAAAGTATCTATTCATTTTTCTTAAGCAGCTGACAGATGATTCTACTGACACAGCATGACCTGTTGCTTTATAAAGGACTTATTGCAGCCCCAGGTGCTATTTAAACTTATTAAATCTGGCATGATCTTGTCTGCCTCTTTTTTCTGATAGACCCCAGTTGCCTTAATGACCCAGCTGAATATTAAGCCAGCCTAAAGGCAAGCATTGACATTTTGGCACAGACTAAAAACATGGAAATTTGGTTCAAATTATACCTCTGAGCATTTACTGTGAAGTTTCTTTCTGAAAAGGCCAACTGTATAGGTAAGAGAAGGGAGAGCTAGTTTGCTTTACTATGCAGATGTAACTTAGTTATGACTGCTAACTTGTTACCAGTCTTCCTCATGTGCAACCCTGAGATCATCTTTCTGCTGAATATTCTAAAAAACGTCAGACACCTCTCCCACTGGCACAAAACTGGTCTTTGGTATCACTTGCAGGAAAATCTCTATTCAGTCAGATTTTACTGTGAACATCTCCCTAAACAACTAGAACAAGCTCAGTATGAGCTTGAAATTATAGTCATCCTTATCTGCAATCTCATTGCTTTCATTTACTTAAATAATTAAAAAAATATATATCCCTTAGACTGAAATTTCAGGCCAAAAGCAGATTTATTTTTTGGAAAAGAAACCCCAAACAGCCAAAACCCAAAACAACAAACAAACCAACCACCCCAGCCTAAGATCAACTGTTCAGTTTTTCAGAAGGGGAAGAACTTAACCAAGCACTGACTGCTATTATTCATCTTTGCTGCCAGAGGTGTTTGAGTGGCTGTGTGCCTGGCCTGAGAGAGGATGAGCGCACACATTCCCACAGAATGGAAATAGAAATGGGGCAAAACCAGCTCAGAGCTTTTGCTCCAGTGCTGCTTGCTTTCACACTAGCACCATGGCTCACAAAGTTCCAGCAGGCAGCACATGCAGGACTTACTGGGGACTTGTAGACTTCCATTCCATCTGAACTCTCATCTCTGCATCAGATGAAGGAAGGTTGGCCCAATGTGAGGAGGGTAAATTGCATTTACAGCCAAATCTACTTTTCGTTTTCTTCGTAATCAGTTCTTTTTTGCCTATTGATTTACTTCCCTTGACAACACATTATGTACAAATTTTCTATGCCATTTAATAGACCACTACATGACAAAATGGTGACATTCTCAGGTAGATGCAGTATTTATTAGTACAGAAATTAGAGTGAAAGGCTTTTGGGGTATTTAACCAGTTCCTGATAATAAATTTTAAGTACCTCTGAAACCAAGCCCTACAGGTACCGTCATCTATAGCTGTGATCTGCTTAAAGGTTGATTCTCAGAACTTTATTTAAAGACATGCAGTACTGAAAAAGCACCTTGTGGAAAAGTGCAGTCTGAGAGATGGCCTACTCATCCCCCATTTTCAGCAGAAATTGAACACTAAGCACTGTCTGAGCTCCAAGTGCATCTGTCTGGAAACATATGAATAAAATTTGATATGTGTGGTCCTTGTCTTTGACCTTCTACACAATGATAAATTTCAGTCAGTGTTCATAGCAGTTAAAATTCAGTCACTTTAAAGTTCACAGAAAGCACTGCAAATAGAATCAGATTAAGTTTAAAGAGCATTTGCAGATCCTTTTTGGTTATTTCTCTTCACCTGGATATAATATTGGGGGCTGGAAATTTTTTGGAGACATTTACACTCAAATGTTCAGACCCTGACAATATTTTGCATCCTCATTGCATATAATGGACTAACTCAAGCTGTCCCCATTATTTACATTAAATAAATTAAATAAATTGTACTGAACTGATACACATGAAGAGAAATAATCTTTATGGAAAACTATACATTCTCTCTAATAAACAAATATTCATGGTAAAAAGCTGCATTGCTGGGGTTTACCTAATGGGTTCATGATTAAAAGTAAACTTGCTGAATACATCAAGTGTAACAAATTATAAACAAATAGCCTGACATGACAGAATGCACAGAGCCAGTGTCTCTAAGGTGTAAAGTCAGAGATTGTTTTCTTTTTACAGAAAACAGAGAAGGATAGTTTTTTCCCCATTTTATATCAGTGTTAATCATCCTATTCTAAAGTGACATAGTTTTGTACATACTTGCAATAAAAAGAAGCATTGCCCTAGTTTCCTGGAAAAGTGATAAATATGCAATTATATCTGTGACATATAATGAACATTCTGTGGCATTCAGTGAAAAGTAAATATGCCTTTAAGTGGAACAAAAATCTCCTTTGATAAATTAAGAATCATATGAATCTACTTCATTTTCAGCAACCAGTTTGTGTAAGGGTCTACACTTTCCTGCAGTGTACTCATAATAACATGGAGGAATTAAGTTACAATATTCTGTAACTATTTAAAAAATTTAGTCCCATTTACAACTTAAATTCTAGATATCTAGATATTTGTGAAATGCCTCTTTTGAGTGGTAATGCTGCTGTCTGCAACAGGCCTTACATGCTCACAGGCATTTAAGTCTTGGATAAAGTGATGTCAAAGACACGTCTAGACACTGAAAGGAGATTAATGTTGTTATTTCTTACGTCTTCTGATTTGGAAGTCATTTATGTCTGCTTTCTGAAAAAAAATGTTTGGGCTATGCCAGCATCTCATCAGTTTAGACTAAAGTCAGTCTCATGCTTGCATCCATTCACATCTATTCTAGGTGTGGACAGATTCAGTGAAGACATCCAACAAATGATGGGCTTCAAACCAGGCCTCTACTGGAGATTGTGCTGGAAATTTGTTAGTCCTGCTTTTTTATTGGTAAGTGTTGATAATTATTCCATCATGTTAAGAACATTGGTGTGTTGCTTCCCAGATATACAATACGAGCAAGGTACCTGTTGCTGTGCCAGACATTGTTGGGATGAACAGAATTTCCACTCCAATTTAGTTCTTTTTTCACTTTGAAATTATACGCAGGTTATATTTTGTATAACACAGTTGTGAAAGAGAAGCTAATGGTAGTTGTGGTCTTCTTCTGTTCCTTCATTTTAACATGATTCTAAGAAGGCAGCTTTTTCTAGGGAAGACTTAGGCAGTGTCCTCCCTGTCCCTGCAGCACCTGTGCATATTAAACACAAACCATTCCCTTGGGAAAGTAAGCTAGCCAGGGATAAGAGACTGTGTTAGCAAGAACGCATTTTTCATTGGAGGATACCAAGATCCCCAAATTGTGGAATGACACCTTAGAAAAACTAATATACAGCTACGCATGTAATTAGGTCTGTGAAACACTGAAGACTTGTATAAAATATACCTCGTAAGCTGCCTGTTGGAAAAAACAAGAGTTCCACTGCATTAGGGAAAAAAAAACCCAAAGTGTGAATTTGGTTGCTTTGTGTAAAGGTTAGATTCAGTATTAACCTACAGTTTTATATTGGAATCTCTCCTATGCATATTTGTAAATCAAAAGGTCAGGATAACAATACGGAAATTTGGCCTTGCTATGATTTTAGGAGACAATTGCTTGCATTAAAGTTGTGCATTCTTAAAGCAGTACTGGTATTGAAAGCATACACTGGGTAGGCTTTTAGGACAGGTCCACTTTTTCTTTTAAATAGAAAAGCTTATGACCCCAACTCAACCATAAGCACTTACCAAGCCTGTATTAATTATCCTTTTAAACACAGTTCTATAAAGGAATTTGTATGGAACTATATTCTGCAGCACTTCAAGAAGACTGACTCAAGCAGAATGGAAAAATGCTGGAGCAAACATCCTTAGGTTTTGCACGCAAGTAGAGAGTTGAAAATGTAAATTTTATAATAAGAGTTGTAACAATTTAGCTAAAGGTGCAGAGCCCATCAGTCTGACCTTCAGGTAGTTTAAGATGTCTTGGTGAAAGAGCCTCAACACCTTCCCAAAAAAGTCTAAAACATAAGGGTCAGAATAAATCTGTAGATAATGTATCTCTCAGCCATCACAATGCAGACTTCCTTTTTTCCATCTGGAAGTTCTTGAAGCTCTTTCTCCATATTGTCCGCATCTATGTACATAATCCAAAGAAAAATCTCAAAACAGAATTAGTATTTTTTTAACCAGATTCCACACTATCATCTTTCTTTAACCCACACTCTCCTGGTGTAGTCTTTGAAATCCTAGGCTCAAAATATTTTAATTTGAAATCGAAAGGTGAAGCAGAACATATAGCACCAAGAACCAAATCAAGGAACTCCACACATTACACAACGCATATGGATTTAACAGGACAGAAACAGGGTGGTACCCCACTCTTTCCTTCTTGCACCTAGCACTGGACAGGGCAGCACAGGAAGAAAAAACAGGTTTGTTTCCCAGGCCATAAGGCTGCTCTACCTTTCCTCAGTAAATGTATCATACTGGAGTTTGCATTATGCCTCTCATTGAAAAATGGGTACAAAGCTTCCAAATGAAGTCTAATGTTTCTAGAAAACAAAGAAGGTAAAAACAATAGATCCCGCAGAGTTTTTTCTTGACTACAGAATCCCTTTTTTACCTCTGAAACACTAGTTTAAATGAGGCAGTAGCAGACAATTACCTGATCTTCCCATCAAAATTTAAAGTAATCTGTGTCCAGAGTAGCTAAAATTAACTGTTAATACTAGAAAACACATCAAGAACTTCAACAGCTTAAGCAGTAAGAGGCACAAAGTAAACAGGCTGAAGATAAACAGTAAAGCTGGTTTGAAATACACCTTAAGGTGGCTGCCTAATAGAACACCTGGAATCAGTTTTCCAGTAAGGTTTTTCATTTTAAAACTGTGGTTCATTTTATACTTTCTTCTCTAGTTTGTGGTGATAGTCAGCATAATAAATTTCAAGCCTCTGACCTACGATGACTACACCTTCCCTCTCTGGGCAAACCGCATTGGCTGGGGAATAGCATTATCCTCAATGATCCTTGTGCCTGCCTATATCATCTATAAATTTATGAATGTGCGTGGGACCTTTAAAGAAGTAAGTGGAACACTAATCAAATGTCATGAAATGTTGCTGTGAAATGAAATGGCTGGGTCTAAGTTGGCAGTTTATTTCTCTCCCAAAACTTATTACTTATGAGTGACCTTTTGAATCCATCTGTCAGGTGGATCAGTGGTTTGAGGTAGGATTACTGCATTCTGTTTGAGTTTCTAGATAGAAATTAGCTTTCCAGACAGCACCATAATAATTGTGAAAAATTATTTTTGATGCATGTAATTGATCCAATTGGTGAGATTAGATTTTTGTTATTAACAAAGAATGTACAAATTATGGTATCTTCATACTCAGCTATGAGGTGTGGTCTTCAAACTGTTCTGTACTTTTATTTATTTATCAGTTCAAAATGGCACAGGATTAAGGTTCACTAACCATATCATTTTTACCATCATATTAACTTTACCTTCATTGTCTATATAGCCTCACTATTATCTATAGTCTTAAAACCTCTAATGGTGCTCAGAAGCCCTAAATTGGGGCTCTTAAAAGGGTGGGGAAAGGTATGAACTTAATCTAATGGGAACTTCTTAAATTGGTTTAAAATTCCTAATAAACCAAAATCTACATGTGATCTCAAAGGGCACAGCACAGGGTAAACAAGGGAGATGAGCTGGGAAATACCAATACCTCCTTCCTCTCCCACTCTGGGACTGGCCAACCCTCTTACAGCACTAACAGAAAAGTACGAATTTAGGGGATCTAAGGCCTATGATACCAACGTGTTCCTGATGTTCTTTTCTATATGCACTTGCCAGATATTTGGACTTAGTATTTGCATAAACTTTCTACTGTTGCTTTTTATATTAAAGGCTAACACCCAAGAGCTTATAATAGGCTTATTCTCTCAGTGGCTGAATAAAGGCACAAGATGCAGAGATATTAAAGATTTAAGTTACCACTTTAAATAAAGTTCGTGCTACTTCCCCACTATAGATTGGGGATTACATACATAATCCCACTTCATATGGCTGACTTTTTCCTCTTCTTCCTGTCTGGTTTAGAGACTAGCTTACTGCATCACACCTGAAAATGAGCACCAACTCGTGGCCCAAGGAAATGTCAGGCAGTTTAAGGTTTGTACACCTTTTGCATGCTTCTTCTCCTGATACCAACCCTTTCCTGTCTTTAGCAACAACTACAGGTTTGCACCAATCTCCCCATGGACAATGCCTTTGCAGGTCTGTAGTTCTTTATTTCTGCCAGCACAAGAGGCAGGAGACTCAGTACCACATGCATCAGCTCTTTTGGAAGGCTTTTGGGACCTTCCTTCTTTGACTGAGGAGAACCCTCAATTTTACAGATCGCCTGAATCTGGTATTTTAGGTTATGTTTGAATACAGTGACATCTCACCAAGAAACAAAGGTATTTCCAAACAATCATGTGTATTTGAAGAGGTCATGGCTTCTCACTCAGTTACTGCACAGCAACCTGAAGTCATGTTTCCAAAACTGCAATTATGTCCCACAACACATGGTAAACAGCAAAACAAATATCCAGTGTCAGAGCTTACCTCTAATGTCATGGAATGAGGTACCAGGTCACATGGATTTGGCTTTCCCCACAGGACTAGAGTTGATTGAAAACACTGCTGGAGACTTCATAAGCCATGAAAAATATGCTGTATGTTTCTAAATACTGCTTTCTTTTTAGCAAATAAAATGAGCTTATTGAAATAAACTCCTTTATGTAGAAGATAAAAAGGATGCAAACGTGAAACTTGTTACACTTACCAGCATTCATGCTGGACCACTTTCTGTCTTCAAAGTTAAAAGCAACTGGAATTGTGAACACCTCCACAAAACATGACCCAGATTTTATAGTGGTGGTTTGTATGTTGATACTGAAAAAATAAATCTGGCTTTTGCTTATTCTGAAAGATATTGTTTGAAGTAAATTTTGGCTTTAAAAGGAAATCATCTGTGTAGATTTATGGGATGCAGAATGAAAGCACAAATAGGCTTCCTGTTTCATGACCACAATTTATTTGATGTGGCCAAGAATATGAAATAGCACAGCAGCTCTTCCTGCCTTCCCTTTCTCCTGTTTCTGCCCTCAGTTGTCAGTTGATACAATGTTCCTGCTGTAACTCAGTGTTTCCAGGGGCAGATGTTCCTGTGTGAAAGGGCTATAAACAGCCATTCCACAGTACTGGACTTCTGAACACAAATCTATGACAAAAAGGTTTAATTTCACATAAATTAGAAAAGGCTGTCCTCAGATGTAAACTACTAAAGTTACCTCAAGCCATGCCAAACATGAGAGCATTTTAATTTGCTGCCATCTTGAATGAACAGCTAGGAATGGCTTTGTTAGTGCTAAAACATATTTAGTGTTTTGTTCACAGTGCTTAAGATTGTGAACAAAACACTGCCTACTGTAACCAAACAAATACAAATATTTTATTCCCATATATGTCTGGCAGTTCTGAGTTTTAAAACTGAACTGATAGCTAACTAAGTATCCTTTATATTCAGTGCGTTTCTCACTGCAAACTGGAATGCACAGAAATTTAGTTACAGAGTAGAGTGTCTATCCATTATTTTGAAACTTCTTTGTAACTCTAGATTTGTCAGACAATGTATCTGTCAGCATCATCATTTGAATCAACGATGTAATTTAACAACCACTTCTGCTTCCTTACAGCTCCAACACTGGCTAACAATATGACAACCAACAGATCAAGGAAAAAGCCCAAGTTCAGCTAAACTGAGAATACGGAAAAGTCAAGTCCAAAGCTCCCTCACTTCTGCTTGGCCCAGGCTGGCTCAGAGCTTATCTACTGACTCTCTGAGGGAAGACATCTGCTCTCTGTTGTCAATGCCTCTCTTCTGTTACTTGGCTTCAAATGATCTTTAAAGACTCCATTTAATTTTTCTTGCGTCTTTTGGTGCCATGAGATCCCTACATGACCAAAACTTGTGAGTTTTGCTATTGGCAGAAGTGGAGGAGGGGGGAGCAGAGGAAAAGAGCAATCAGCATAAGTTAAGTGCTTTTTCATTGTGAAGAAGTGAACTAAACTTTTCTGACAGTGATAATTACTTTAGATATTCATGTCACAACCTATTTTAAACTAACAACACCTGAGAGTTCTTAGATCTAAGGAAAGAGTACACCTCAGTTAAGACAAAAGAGCAATTTTAACTATGTACTCATGTCATTATCTTCCTTGCCATACTGCCCTTTGGGATGTGAGTTTGCATCCTTCTGAAGTGAAGACTCAGTGCTTCATTTCCAGTGGTTTGTTATTAGTTCCTTCTCTTGAAGAACACTGTCTTTGCTGTACATGTCCATGCATTTTTCTCACCAGTTTCACTACACAAGCTGAAGAGCAGCAGGAACAGAATTCCTGTTACAGTTACTAGTGCAGAACACAGCTTAATATCACAGTGTACTTCATGAAAGAGATATTCCCTCATATCAACAACTGAAATGGCTTTATCATATGATCCACACTCCACAGACTTTTCCAGCTAAGCATGAAAGTTGCATCCAAAAAGACAGACTCTCATCTCTTTGTTGTATTTTGCTCCAAATAAAGAATGTAAAATACATACGAAGAGATCATTTTTAGAATTATATAATTACCAAGTGGCACAAAAACCCCCAAACTGGCTTTATTCTCCTGCTGTGAACATGCTATTATTATAATTTAACCAGGATTCACCTACCAAAACACAGTGAGATTTTATTGAATAATTTAAAAGTATCTTTTAGGCACACTCAGTTCTCTAAGCCTGTTCCAGCTCCATTCTCTAGTAGTATTATGCAAAGTAGAAGATACAGAACAAACTCTGCATTTGGGTGCTGTTCTTATTCTGTGGTCACTTGTCACTGTAGTACCATTCAAGTGATCACTACATTCAGTAGCTTTGAGTTAGTTCTTACAATTATTTATCACTAGATCTAAAGTAATTTTCAGAGGCAGTAGCTTCTCAGCTGGATCCAACCCAGAGTTTACCTCTGGACATTACCTCTGATTTTTTTTTTGTCTCTATACATTCAATTGAGCTTGTCTTTTAAATGTACGTAGTGCTTCCTCTTTTTAAAAAAGACCTTTTAAAAGGATGGGCTTTTTTTGTTTATAAAACAATTTTTGTTGAGTAGTTTTCTTTTTTAAAATAGCCAAGTTTGAAAGTGCCGAGTGTTTTTGGGCTTTTTCTATTTAACATTGATTTCTGTTCAAAATAATGAAAGGGAAATTTCTCTCCTTATTCATTCTTTTCCTCCAACATATTCAATACTTCAGAACGAACCAAGCGTTGTCCTTCTCTTGAAGAGTCTCTGTGACAAACAGTAGTTTTATTTAAACACGGTTTTAAACCCAAAGAATACTTTCTTCTAATTATAAAGGAAGTCTTATTTTCTGGCCCAGCTGATAGCCAACAGCTGCTTAAACCCTGTTATTAAATATATTTCAATAATAAAGGAATTCCAAATGTTGCAGTTCTAATGCTGTAATTACACAAGAGGCTAAATAGTGAAAATCTGTTGAAGGCTTCAAAAAAGTCATCCCACCAACTTCCCAGTTAATCTCATTTTTATTGTTTGCCAAACTACATGAGAATCTTTCCATTGTTTTAAAGCCTACTTTTCAACAGTACAGCTGCTTCAGTCACTGGCCTGGCATGGCTCAAAAGCTTCTTAGCATAGATGTAATTACCAAGTTTTGAAACTCCTGGGGGCTTAACATGGAGCTTTAATGCATTGTCACATTACAGATTGTTTGCTTGGCTCATGATTGGAAATGCTAAAAACCTACACCAACGTTCACTTGTGACACACCCCATCAGCACCATCACTACAGCACAACCCACAGAGGGAAAGTCACATTTCCTCACCACTCTGCTCTGACACAGGAGCAAAGCTACCATAGCATGGGAGTGAAATCAGCTTTACCCAGTGTGTTCGGGTTTGATTGTATTTTTAATACCAACTCCCAAGGCAATTACCTACTGCATTATTTTTATTTCTGTTATTGTATAACTTCTTATGTTTAATGTAGTATTTATAGCTCAGGACTACATTGCACTATTGCCACCTTGTTCTGAGGTCTTATAGGTAAAGAACTTGCAATCTATACAGAAGACAAAAGTCATATCGAAGAAAGTAGGAATGTTATTACCAGAATCAACCTGAATGAAAAAGATGATACACAGTGCATGACTGCATAGGTAGACTTTAAATTCAAGATGCTGCCCAAAGAAAGTCTCCCCCAAAATAATATGACTACTATTCTAGAGACAAGTATCTTCAATTCTCCACAGAATAAGATGATGAACTACCTCATGCCTCTTGGAGGATGAATGATGCCATTAGACACAAACTTGCATCTATTCAAATGACAGACTTCTGTGAAGACTAGGTTATGTTCATTTCCTCCACTCAGTGATATGGTACAGACAGTCCAATAAGAAGCCATAGCACAGGCACCCACCTCCTCTTAGGCACCTGCTTTGGGCTCCCAAATACATTTTCAATATAGAAAATATCAAATGCCAAAAAGATCCTCATCTCCCTTCAGCTAAAACACTTGTAGTTAAAAAGCAAAAAACCAAAACCTCCAGTCAGGTCTTTATCATCCATATCACTTAACTGCAAGTCTTCCCCTAACTCTATCTTGACTTTTCAGCCCAGCAGCTCACCCTCAGCTCTATCTATTTCAAGAACAGACTCTCTTTGGGGAATACCACTCTCCCAGATATCCCCATGGAATGGCAAGTATTTGCTGACTGAGTAGGCAGCCCACTTTTTAAAGAAGAAAATTTTGGGTTAAAGCTGATTTAAGACACAGAATCATCTTCTTGGTAATTATATTGGCTGTTTGGGTAACAAGCCCATGGGAAGAAGTCAGTGAAACAATTAAAGAGCTCATTTGGCAGTTCTAGAAAACATTTCCTCGAAAGCCTTTTCTTAATCTGATAAAGGAAGCAGCTGTCATACATCAGTATCTCTCTTCTGACCTTTCTTTTGACCAGTGAAAAAGACCTGCCTGTGATCCATAATGTTTCATCAGTACACAGAAAGTTAGTTAGCACCAAGGAAAGAGATACTCCATTCTCTCTTTGTACCCCTCCCTGCTGTCATTCAGCCAGATAATTCTTCACATCCTTGGAACTATTCTAAAGCTGCATTACTAAAACTCTACAGATTTAGATTTCAACTTCTGGAAGAAACATTGGGCCTTTCAAGGCAATAGTCCAAAAAGCACTAGTGATATTTAGTATTGGGCCCCTGTTTGACCCATACCTTTTTTTTTTGTCCTTCTTGTGTTCCATCCTGTCCTGAGACATACACCCTGGCAACACTTGAAAGACATCTTACTATAGTGAGGGATTCTGCAGGATATCCAGGATCAAACATTATATTTTAAATATAGAATGTAGGAGAATTACTTGGCTGTTACTACTGTGCATGTTCCCTAACTGCACGTGCAATGTGTGTTTTATGTACTTTTGCCAGAGGAAATTTCCTGTACTTGGTCATTTCTTCTCAGCAAAATACCATTTAAGTGTTATTATTTAACAGGGTCAAGCCCAAACATTTTGTATATACATTCACTTCTTATGCTATTGTTTTGCCATGAATTAAGTTTATTTTGTACTGTTAGGTTGTAGGAGGCCACATCAAAAGTTCTTTTGCTGTTGATGTCTCTTCTGCAGTTCTTCCAATTCATACAGCATTAATTAGCAGATACTTGCTTTAATGGGAGTAGATAGCTTTCACTCATATCCTGGACTGCTTCACTATGTTTCATGAGGAATTGGCAAATGTTTAAGAATTTCTTTCCTAAGAACCAAATTAAAACTGTAGTCCAACAATTTCAAAAGAGGTGAGACTTAAAAATATTTATTTGCAGCACCCTGTTAAAACATTTTAAAATGAGCCTGAAGACATTAGAAAGCTATCATAGTTCAACAAATGACAATATATAGCCCTACCTGCAGAAATTATGTGTGAACTCAGAGCCTCTTGGAGCAGTAAACTAGGACTTTTTTGTTCTAACACACTTTATTTTCTCCGTACTAGGAATATTTGTGGTCCACAGATCACCTCATGTAAGAACCTGATCTTCTAAATGTAAAGGCTAACATGATGTTTCAGATTAGACCCCTGAACAACTTGGGAGACTCTCTCAGCTACCTTCCTCTGACTCATATCCATGTTCCTGTTGGTGACTGTGGGCTTACCTAGCTAATCAGTGGAAAGTGATTCATCTGTACAGTGGTACTGGTCAAATTTAGACCAAATTTAGGTGCATCTAAATTCATCAGAGACAACATGGGCAATAAAAACATTTCAATCAGTAAAAGGACATAACAGGCTAATACAGTCGCTTTCAAGTACAGCATTTGATTGGTTTTCCTTCAGCATTTAAAAACAGAATATGCTTAGACAGACTGCAGTCACTGTGACTGACAAGCAGAAGCAGGCAGAGAAACTGAAGACCATCAGAAGAATATAAATGACACAGATATGATTGTGTTCAGTGAAATTGTGCTCTTAGAAGGACATGGAGGTGTCTAGATGTGAACGGCTGAGAAAAGCAGGGGAGAAATGGAGAGGTTTAAGTCTCAGTCCAGCAGTGCAACCCTCGTGTACATTGACCATGGCTGCATTAATTTCCATGAGAACAGGGGCCTTTCCTGCCCAAGCACTGACAGCAAGATTGAGTCATCTGTGTTCTTTGCTTTCCTCCTTTCTTAAGGTGTTTCTTTAGCTGCTGTACTAAACATAAGTTGCCTAATTTCATTATAAGGAAACAGAATAAATTCAGTGAATTAAGAGAATTACTAAGCCTTAAGATGGCATTCTTTTGAAGGTGTCATATTGTTTCTTGGTCACTGCCAAGAGGCGTCAAACGTGCAGGTGACCTGCATTTGTAATTTACCTTGCACTCTCAGTGAACCTTTCTGCAAGACTTAGCTCTCCTTTGCTATGGGCAATATCAGTTACAAAGGGACAACCTCCAAACAGTACATTTTGAAAATAAATCCTAACAGGTCTGATGAAGATTTGCCTTACAAATAAAAGCTTTACAGTGAGCATTTACTTGGTTTACACCAGTGTTTTACTTAATTTTTAATGCCTTTTTATAGCAGTGACTAGAATTTAACTTAGATAAGGGTACCTCTGTATAGGAAATATTTTAATATTTTTACCAGTTTTTTTAATTTTCATAGAATATATGTATATTGTAAGGCGAGAAATTCAACTTTGATGTAACAAGGTTATCACACAAGACCTAGCTCTCCGTTATAAGATTGTGTATTCAGCCAGTTTAGTTCAATAATATGTTGGCCTTTGATTATAAATGTAAAAACATGATAAAGGAGAATAGAACATTACCTACAGCTAATGCACATTGTAGCACAATATTCTCCATTGCTGCCTTAATCTCATAGAATGAAGTCATGTGTTTTTAATTTATATTCTAAAAAAAAAAAAAAACAAAAAAATCCAGAGTATCCTTTGGCTGCAATTTTGTGTTGTTAGATGACTTAACATTAAATCAAATGTGTAAGTGTCCTGTAGATCTACTTCCAAAGCAAGAGAACACACTGCAGTTTTCAGGAATAAGTCTTCATAGGAGCTCAAACCTTGCCACTAATAAAATACTCTCCAAAGTGCCCCAGTGACCAAAAGTGTCCAAACACAGCCACCATGTTTCCTTGCCCAATTCCATTAATTGTGCAATCTGCAGGTCAACTTCACCTTTTTTTATTTTTTTTGAAGTCTTTGGTTATCTGGGGGAAATGGCATTTCAATTTTTTTCATTAATTTTTTGGTTTTTTTCAAAGGGAGACACCTACATGTCCATGAGTGTAATTAGAAACAACTACATTTCTTATAAATATGGATATGGATGTGTGTGATGTGTGCTGGTTAACTATAAGTAAAATGCTGATAAAGATGGTGAATGTAAAGTATTTGTCCTCATACCTCTGTCTTTCTGTGATCAGTGTAAATAAGAACTGTTTTAAGCTGTGCATTAATGTAACAGATTATCCCAATATTGTGTATAAAATTATTTAAATAAAATCTGACAAATATGCACATAAAAAGAGTATAAAGAAAAGGATTATGTACAAGAATTTACTTCTGAGAGTCAATTAAAAGCTGAAATGAAAGTTTTGCTTTTTGTCAATACTATTTGAGGCAAAGCTTCACAGGGGCAGCTGGTCCTTGGCTCAGCAGACAGCTAAAAACAAAATCCCAAAGGCAGGAAACCTACAGAGCTCTCAACCTTCAGGAGATTGTTCACATCCTTTTGGTGTCCAGTGCATGCAGTGGGCAGATTAATTTCTACATTTCTGAAAAGTAATTGCAGTAATGCAACGAAGCCTCACAGCCACATATTGAAAGGAAATAATCAAGACCTTCCAGGTCTATGACTCCAAGTGCATAGCACAGAGGCCCTAATTCCCCAAGGCTACATTGTTCTCCTTTTTACAAGAAATTCCTTTTGCCTTGTTAATTTTGTCATAAATAGCAATAGCCATAAGCATATTATTCTTGATTTACAGATCAGCCAGGAAAAGGTGATCCTTAACCCAACATAAATGAAGAATAGGTAACAATGATTTTATTTTTTTTTACTATAACTTAAACCATTTTCTTATATTTCCACATAAATTTCTTATACTTCTACATCAATAATGAAAAGCACTATTTCTAAAGGGATATTTTGTTACACTATCTCACTTGTGTCCATACAAATTTTATACTTGGAACATACAGAAGCTAAAGACCTTTCTCAGTGCTTTTTTCTTTAAGCAGATCTCAGTACTATTAAGGTACAGCCTTCAATTGTTTATATTTCTCCACTGTCTTCAAGTAAGAAAAGCATGGTATATATTATTTTAATACATCTGAAAAACTGAATAACAAAGTTTTTGTATGTCAGTTTTAATCATGTCAAACACTCAAACCCACAAATTAGTATTAAAACAATTAAAAGTTGATTAATTTCAAGATATTTAAAAACAAATTTCTGTGAAACACTGAATCTATTTTACTGTTCAACAACAGCCTGTTTACAAAATTTTCATTTTACCACTACTCTTCATTCTCCATCAACATGCTTCAGTCAATTCACAAGTCTTTGAGACTCAGCATTATCAGATTATTGCCGAAGTAAAACTAGGTAGGGATTACTTAAAATAATGGAATAATTTTGTCCTCCTGAAAGTATTATTGAAACCAAGTTTCCTATCTGTCTTTTGACACTTATGTCACCTCTTCTGGTATCCCCCTAATTTACTCTAAAAGCAGAAATTTAAGTAGCATCCTATTTCAACATCCAAAGCAGAAGAGGCAGATGAGGTACTGGATGCTACCAGGAGTACCAACAGCTGTGTCAGCATCCCTGATTCTTCAGCATCTCAGATTCCTAAAAGTAAACATGAAATTTCAATGTGCTCTCTTACCTAAGCTAATATTTATAACCTAAGATAATTTAAAATGCAGAAGCACAACACAAATTATCTTTGAGAAGAAAACTGAAGTTCTGGAAAAGTCAGAACACACCTGGTTCTTTTTTCATTATAAGACAAATCAACGCTGCTGCCAAAAAGATGAAATATTACATTCTGGTACAAGCAAAGAGAACGAAGAGAAAACTGATATGATGTGTTTAAAAGTAATAACTGAAGCAACAAGGACTGTTTTTAAAATTCAACTAGGAACCAGTTTAGCCTTTTTTGAAACTAAGAGTGAACTGCTAGAATTGAAAGAGATCCAGAAATGCCTACTTGCATAATCCACCAATGTGTAATTCCAGCAATAAATCAAGAGCAATTCCTAGAGAACAGAAAGGTCCTCTCCTTCCTCAGCTGTAAAAACAGAGATAATACTGCTAATCTCCATGAAGTTTTGAAATATCTGGGACAGACCAGAGCAATGGCATTACACAAGCCAGATATCAGAACCCTTCACTCCTACAATTATTAAAACTCTTTAAAGCACATACTAAAACAGCTTCTCCTCTTCTTATGGTTTGCAATAAAGAACTAAAATAAGTCAATAATTTTCTTCCTAGATGTCTACAAAGTGTGTGTGGAAAGTTGTTCCACATTACGTAAATCAACACTGAACCAAACTGGAAAGTTCAACATCTACTGGTCTTAATTTCTCCTTATGCACACAAGCAGACTCAAAGTTCAGCCAGCCATTAATTATTTTTCTTCAGTGTCATGTTAAAATCAAATTGTGAAATTTACTGTCATTTCAGGCAAAAATGTATGGTCAAACCATTGATTTTCATTCCAGCAAAGATTTAGTTCTCAAGTTACACAGACAGAAATCGACTTTAACCAAAATATATGACACTGCATACATTTTCAGAAGGCACCAGTGTCGGGGGTTTATTACTTTTAGTCATCGAGACTCAGAAGAAAACAACATAATTTAAGATACTTGCATACCACTGAAACATTTTAAAATGAAAATCCATTTTTTAATTTCCTTTCTCTCTGCCAAAGCCAGAAAACAATCAAGCAGGGAATATTGTTGGTCAATACTGTTTTTCTAAATCCCTGATCACAGTTTTTCCAAAGACAGGCTTGGGAAACACTTGAAGTTCAAGTTGTCTTGACTAATTGACACGCAGTATCATTTCTGATAAATTCATGAGATTAGTGTTGAGAATTGTGTGTTCAGTTTTATCAAAAAAAGCACTTGCTTCCCACAAATATCAACATGAACATTATTGTTTCTATATAAATTTCTGAAAGCAGCACTTCACAATAATATTAACCAATGTGAGCATGACAGTTCACAGAGAACAAAATTGTCATTTTGGTCTAAGTGGTATTCACTCACTGCCTTTTAACAAAACCTTCCCAAACAGCTACAGCAAAAATGAAACTCCTGTAGGTAGCAAACAAAAGTTTTCATTTCTGGCAGAGAAAAAGTTCTACCACCTTTCAAAGAAGAGATGCTTGATGCTTCGTTCAGTGGTGCTCATGAAAGCAAATCTTTCAAGAAATTCGGTATTTTGACATTGAATATGACCAGAAACTATCACAGTTACAGCTATTCAATTGCAAAATTGGAAGTATCATAATCGATATTCCATATTTTTACCTATCTCTTTATTTTGTAAAAGAAAAAAATTCATAGACGGGAAACAGGAAAAACTTCACAAAACACAAAAGGTGTTTCTAGACTCTCTATCCCTGCAATAGCAGAATCGTCTCATAGTGACTCAAGTGGAAAGGGACCACAGCGGGTCATGCAGTTGTGTTCAGGTGGAATTTCCTGTCCCTCACTTTCTGCCCATTGCTTCTTGTCCTCCTGCTCTGCCCTGCCAAGCAGAGCCTGCTCCATCCTCTGACACCTCCTGCAGATACTGACAGACATTGAGGAGGTCCCCCTCAGCCACCTCCTAACACAACCATGGCCAATTCCTCACTCCCTGAGAAGGGAAGCTTCTCCTAAAAGTTTAAGGTAAATATGGGTCATTTGCTTGCAACCAAATACACATTTATCTAAACTATTTCCTGACTTCTTTCCAGAACACACATTAAAGGAACCACAGACCAGAATTTCGAGCCTGAGGTGAAACAGACACTGATTGCCAGATAATGGATCTTGTCCTGGTTTTACTTCCTAGGACTGATTTATCTTTTCTGCCACCTACTGTCTTCATTAGAACTCTGGTCCTCAGTTGAACAACATTCAGTCTTCCATGTTCTGCTGAGGATATTGACAACTTCCCTTAAGCTTCTGCTTTCAAATCTTGAAGTTAATTAAGCCTGATGTAAAGAGTATATTGACTGAACAGCCAATTTTGAATTCTTCCATCTCTTAGCCTTCACCATCAGCAATAATAAATCTGAAGGGGACAAAGGCATTGTAGGGCTATGTGGTGAGAAACAGAGATCACCAGGAGTTTCACACAGAAGGAGAACCCTCTAAAGGAACACACAGCATTAATGAAGTAAGGCCATGGCACACATAGACTGGCATCAACTCTGCCAGGTGACTCTAACGCTGTCCCCAAGCTGCACTGCAGCACATTCCAGGCTTCTGCCTTGCCTCAGGTTTAGAGCTATGCGACGTGTGCATGGGTTTCCTGATCCTCGTTACTCAACACAATTCAAGACACCTATGGTATTGAAACCATCTGCTGCTCATTTGGTCTAGGCCAAATCATAGAAATGCAGGAGTTGTACAAGAAATAGGAAACCTGCGATCCTTTTAAAACAGCATGAAGCATTAAGTTTTCCATAAAACATTCTTTAATCTAAGAATACATAGATAAGTGTCTGTAGCTGAAGACTGTGAAATTCTAATGTTAGAAAGAGGTGATTTTATTTATTTTGCAAATACCACATTTTGCTTCCTGTTTTCCTGGGCTTCAATGGCCCCATTCCTATTGGGATAGTAAATAAGGCTGAGAATTAACTGTGTAAGAACTTTCATTTCCCATTTTTGGAAAAGAACAAACTGGCTTTCAATTTACAGTTGTCTCATCCAAAACAATGGCAAGAAAAGCTTGGGTGCTGATTGAGTGCCAGTGCAACCATCTAGAAAGGACAGAAGCCCATATCAGCCTTGCTCTGGTTTGAAATAGGCAGCCTAGGAATTTCAAAATCTATTTTTAAATGACTATTTTGTTCTTTTGCTATTTCTTAAACATGTTGCATTTACCTACTGAACTGACCCTGAAACCCTTGAACTATTTTGTTCTTTGTTTTTAAATCTGTTTTATTTCAAAATTAAACCTAAAATATTCAACTGCCTCCTAGGCATATAGAATACTCTGTTATTCAAGAACAAAATGACCTGTTTTCTACTCATCTGATGCTTTTGTCCTTGTAATATGCCAGTTCAGTAGTTCACATTTTCCATTGACTTTTCAATGCTTTCTGAAGCCAAAATGACATTACCCTTTAAGTACATGAGGCTGTCGTCAACAAGAAAGAGGTAGCACAGAAAAGTCACTGTATACAAAGCTAAGATACAATTAAGCAACTAAAAAGAAAAAAATAATAATGATCAACCATTTCTGCTCCCATTCACCCCTTCCATGCAGAGCCCACTTGGACATACATCAGCTCTAACATTCCTCACAACACAGATGAAGGCAGCAAGCAAGTTCAGGTCAGGAGTTCAGTTCAGGCTTCATGCTGTGGGTTGTTCTGTTATCTGGGGCTTTTTAGGGAATGTGGTTCAGACACAGGAGCCCCATGTATGACAAAACTTCAAAGACAAGAGACCTCACCACCTCTTGTAGATGTTTTGGTCTGAGTAATAGCCCTTGAAAGACCTTTTTAGGCACTATGCAGGGCCTGGCCTAAAGAACTGAGACATTTCAGTTTCCTATATTCAAGAGACATATCCCCTGATTTATGTTCTAGTCCATGACAAATGAGTGATCACTGATTTTTCATTCACCATCATTAGCACCTATCAGCAATACCAGCCTGATTTCCAGCAATATCTTCAACCCCCCTACACGTGCTATGACTATACCAGAACAGACTATTTTGACTATTTTGTTAGCAAACTCAGCCTCCATAAGATTAATATTAGAATTGACCAAATGAAGATCTCAATCTAACAAAAAGATAATGAGATAAAGATTTTGTAAAACAGACTGTATTTTTAGGCAAGTAGTTGCAACTTCTGTCAAAAAAACTAACCTAAGTCTTCCAATATTTTGTTTCAGAACATTTATTTTTACAAAGCAGGGGAGAGATTATTTACTGCTTTGTTCTTCATAACACTTTGCTACAATTTCAGAAAAAATAATCCTTTTATGTCTATTGAATAGTCAGCTTTTGCTCAGCTATTTGTTAAGACCACATATGTTTTACAGAATAAATGCAGTTGATAGTGAAAGTTAGACAATTTTGACTGGATCCTGAGTTCCTTTAACTCATGCTATATTCCCCTTTCTGGGCCAAATACAAAATTATGACCAGTAAGGATGTTTATTAGACTGCACATACAAAACACTGTTCCACGCACAAAATCAGTAGTAAGTTATTGCTATTACTTTCATTGATTTTTCTGCTACTTGTATTGGGCTTGCAACAACTCTGTACTCACAATGTAGGTCTTTGTAATCCTAATTTAAATCTCTACCTCCTATACTTCCATTTTAAGACAAAATCCTAGATAAGAATTACACAGAGATTGTCAGACATTCCCAGGGATTTTCTTTCTTTATTTATGGTATATTCTTTCCTTTTTTTCTGGTATTTAATATTTTTTTGTATGCAAGCAGAATGAGCCATTATTACTCGGCTAGAACAAACGCATCAGGGTGGTAACAAATACCACCCAGTATTTCTTAATTTCCACGGCTTCATTTCCAACACAGCAATTTAAAAAACCTCAAGTGAACTAAACACTAAAAATTAGAAAAATACCCCTTAGAATTATTAAAGAGGTTTCAAAGATCTTCTGCCATTTTAGTATAATCCATTCTCAATAGTGATCATATGCTTGAGCAAATCTGGCTTTTCATCACTTCTTTAGCCAGCTGATTTCCTTCCAAACACCTGCTGATATCTGATGTGACAAAAGGTCAAACTTACAAAATTCCTTAAAATTTATTTCAATAATTAAAGTCAGTAAACTTCCCATAAACCACAGCATAATTGCTGTGACTATGACAGTTTAATCCAATTCAAGAGGAGAAAAACCCACTTTGGTTAGATGTCTGGTAACAAACTCATTCAGACAATTTGGACTCTAATCTAATTCACAAAACATTAATCTGTCTGGTTCCTGATCTAAAAGTTACCATTCTCAAAAACTTCCATCTGCTCTTATTTGAATGTTTTCAAGATGTATAAAAACATATCAAACATCTTCCAGCAGGAAAAAGTATGTGCAATCACACTGTTTTGATCCTTGTACAAGTCCTTTCCATGATTTACAAATATTAAACATTAAATACCATACCAAATTTAAGGCAGTTAAGAAATTCTCAAGCAAGAAAAGTAATTACTGATGCTAAAGTTCCTGCTGTGTTTTTCCTATGTATAATTATTACAGAACTTATAGATATGCATACAACATACCAAAAAACAAGAGTAGCCTGATGTCAAGCAATGCAGTGTGCTAATTTATAGAAAACTTCTTTATGAGAGGACTCCCATAAAAAAAAACTTTGTAAACAACTCTCAGCTGCTGCTCCAGCTATCTCCAGCTCTCAGAAGACACTTTATTCCAATTCTATCTCTATTGTGATTCAAGTATATAGAGTAATACATGCCTCTTTAGTTCTTGTTTATTTACTTTCTGTGCCCACCCAGTGCCAACTAGATTGATGTGTGTTTATGCCAACAGAAAACTCTTATATTAAACCTGGCTATAATAAACTATAAACTCAAATCCATTGATCATAGTTAGCATAAGCCCTAGAGAGGGCACTTCCATCATTTCCAACAGTTTCCACAGCAGCAATAATTCCAGTTACTATCAACCCAGGAATATGTCCAGATACAACTGTGTGAGCATACCTGGACTTGCCTAACAAAGGCATTCAGAGGATGTGCAGAAAATTCAGTTTGGCCATTCACCAACAGCCAATCTCCCCTGAAGTGGTCACACAGACAAATAAAACAAGGGCAGAAGAAATGCAGGGAAACATCTTGCATGAATATCCATTGGAATTCAACATGAAATTTTGGACTTAAAAACCTCTGCAAACATGAAAGTTGGGGGTTTTTGGCTCAAAGACTGGAAGAAGCTCCTGAGGGGAGAATTTTCATTCTACAATGGCATATGTTACACTCCTACAGAATAATCTAGGACCTCCAAAGAAAAAGCACATATAAACTCCCAGAAGATGTCTCCTGGTCTATACAAGCACCAGGTTATTCACATATAATTATGGTAACAGGCAGACAAAAGTTTTTCATTGGTTGTTGCTAGAATTATTTTGGGTTTTTTTTTTTCCTTTTTTTTAATCCTTAACAGCATTATTAGAATTCTAAAGGGAAGCTTTCCTTTCCTCATCTTAGTACTATTAGACCGCATTCTCTAAGAAAAAAGTCTCAACCATTTATAAATAAGGTTTAGGATGGACAGTGCAATATATTTTCTATAAATAGTGCGTTTCTTGTCAAATATCTATCAAAATTTATTACCAAAACATTATTAATTGTTCCCAAGTCAACAGATTAAAATGTTTAAAGGGTTTAGAAACACAGAAAGAAAATGTACTTCTGCTATATATGGGCAAACAATTTCAAGTCTCTGACCCGGTAAGCAAATCTGAAGCACAAGAACAACTACAACCTGTAAAAGTGACCAATCTCTTCTGGATAGATAAAACTTGTATGCAGACAAGAAGACAACTGAACTCCTAAGGGCTGCACTGAGCTGCAGAATTGTTTTACTGCCCCAAAAAGGAGCATTGGCAGTAATCCTGTCTTTGAAATCAGACACTATCACAAGCTCTTGTGGGGCACAGCTGGCATGGCTAGAAGGAAGAAAAGCAATAACTTAGGACAGTTGTTAAAACCAGTCTCACAACACCTCCATCACTTATGTTGATGTGAAAGGTACAGAAATACTGTGACTTCTGCCTCCTAAGACACAGCATCACAGGTGTGATATGTATGAAACACATCCACATGGCAAAATCAACACCAGAGACAACGTTACTTGAACTCATACATCTTTTTCTCCATGTTTTGCCAACTATAAGTAAGCCAGGCCACGCTTTATTTCTTACACAGCAAAATATTTTAAAAAGTTGCAGCTGCACCACAGAGTAGGATTCCCATAAGAAATATCACTGCGGGGAAGTTGGTGTTTATGCTAGGGGTAAGCTGTTAGGCACATGCTTTTGGTGCATAACACGACAATAAACAAAGCCTGCTCTATATATTTTCTGGCTCACAAATACCATGCAATTAAATGTCAAATTAACTTGTGCAGCGACTGCTAATAGTTCTCACATATTTGGAAAATAGAGCATTGGTTGTCTGCTATAAATTATTTAAGGCTGACTCATTTTCGAGGTTCCTAAGCACCATAGGGCTCCACAGCTTTTTGTGACACTGGCTGGCTTTCATAAAAATAACACCAAAGAAATTTTAGGAATAATGATAATAAACAAGCCTGACATGACCTACTGGGGCTCTTTATTACAAAAACTGTCTAGACAACAATATCTAGAGGCAAGGAGTTCTTGAGCAATAAAAAAGAAGTACTTTTCCCCTCACGAAGCACTGCTTTCTTGCATATTCCACCCATACCAAAATTTGGTGGTAGATAAGACTCTAAACTACCTAACAGTACAATTTTTTATTTTTTTTTTAGCATGGTGTAAGTATTATGCAATTTTTAGTCCACATCACCACAGTCTAAACTGTTACTAGAAGGTACATTCAGACTCATGGTATAGCTTTAGGTAATCCTGCCATGTCTTCACCTATAAAGCCAAATGGTGAGGTATTTAATATCCTCACAGAAATCAGCTTATTCATAGAAGTTCTATGAAACCTCCAAAGGAAAAAAACAGTGAATTTAATATAACTTCTTAGCTTTTCTGATTAATATGCTGTACACAGCTGCTCTTCTTGATTCATTTCACTTGCAATCTTCTACTTGGGTAAAACTGCTCTTTTCTCATATACAATTGAAGGTGATAAACTTGATATTTTCCATACATTTGCAAATATACTAACCTATAATAAGTTTGTCAAGCTCATTCAAATTCCAAAGGTTAAAAAGGAAAACGATGTACACACTTGACATCGCTGAACTTATACGTGTTCAGTAAAGAATCAGTGTATATCACCCCAGCCAGATCTAACATTCCTACAGCACAGCTTCCTCTTCTGTGCACAAGCCTCAGCTGCTTAGTATTGTCCCTTGGTGGGCTTGAAACAGGAAAAAGTTTGATTTATTTAAAAGATGGAACTATAAATCATTTTTCCCAGTAATTCAGACATCTCACTTAAGGTATAAATGAGGTAAAAAATGTGTGTGTGTACAAATAAATAATTCTTTTGTTGAAAGTTGCCATAGAGACACACTACTTACTGTTGACCAGAATGACAGCTCCTGTTGAAGTAAACAGAGCTGAGAAGACAAGAAGATAATAGACCACAGGATTTAAAAACTAAAGTAATGTTAATCTACCTCTTTAATAAAACTCATTAGTTACACAGAAATTAATTTAGTGCTGAGTGTTCCTGTGGGCTGTTGTAACTCACTGACTTCAATGAAGTCACCTCATGGATGAATTTGCCTCTCAGTTATACTGAGGTTCTCAATCCCTGATAAAGCTTATCTGCCAGTGTGGAGCTGAACAGGAGGACTGGGTCAGTAATAAGCTATCTCCCAACTTAAACTATGGTAACAACTCTCCTGGCCTTAACAGGGCTTCAGAAAACGTCCCCACAAACCTCACTGCCAGAGCTGCTAAAAAAAAAAAGTGGGTGTCAGAGCTCCCAGGAGTTCTGACAGTTTAAATGCCCCTTGCAATTCAGCAGATAATTTTGTGTTCAAACATACAAAGTTTTTCACAAGCTTTAACTCCTACCTTCCAGTTCTTCACTATCCCTATTCTGCCAAATCTGATGGTCACCTATAGATCAGTTTAAGCAAGATTATTCTCGCATCTTATCAGTGCCTTTCTCTTGGTGGATTATTCAAAAACACTCCTCCACCCAGCATTGCTGACATCCTTAATAGGCTGGAAACAGTGCATCCTCAGGAAAATAAGACTAGACCAGGATCATTCTATTCAAAACTGGACCCCTCTAATAATGCAAGACATAAAAGCCAAAAGCACCAGGAAGCCATTTTACCATCATCTCAAAAGTTTGATACGTTTGGGTTTAGACCAGTTAAAGTTCCTCTTTTTTAAGTAAGGGATGCACTGACATCCAAGGCAAGAGCTCAGTCAGGTAGGAAAGCTTCCAGTTCAGTCTGTTTTAAAACTATTAGAGCAAAAGGTACATTTTGTACTAGCAAAAACCATAGTATTCCTGCAGGGCTCCAGGTGAAATGACTCCTCAAACAAATGTGACTTCAAAACAAAGTTGTACTTATTACCAAACAGATCACAACTGTGCTGCCTGTTCACTCAACTATATGCCCATTATCAGGGCAAAGAGTGTTCAGACAAATACCAGACACCCAGCAGTGTACTTAGCAGAAGATACTTGTGAGAGGACATTAGCAAGCAAGGAAATCTTTTTAGATTTCTGAGATCTTGCTACAGGAATTTCCTGCCATCCCACAATATTTTGAAGTCTTCACCACTAAATACATATTTTTTGTATCAGACAAATTCTCATATGTTGCTATTATCAAGAAAAGAAGTCACAGCACCAGTCACAAAAATACAATATTTAGTTTTGAAAAGAACTTTAACACTATATCCATAAAAGCAGACAAAATCTAATCAAGTGATGTTATAAGATTTGCAGACACATGATATTTTTAAATGGAAACAATCTGTATCTTTCAAATGTTTTGTAATTTTTTTTGAATGAAGAAAGGATTTAAAAACAAATAAGGCTAATTCTAATGTGGAGATAAGCACTTTTGCACCAAATAAAATAGATGGCTATAAAAATGCACATAAAACTAAGCAAAAACCTTCCTACTTCAGAGTGATTATATTCAAACTGAAGTAAAAAAAATGAATAATGCAAAAAGATGTGGCTTTAAAGAAGACAGAAATGTGCTCAAAAGTGAAAACTCCTTTTCAACATTCAGTCCCCTCATACCAAAATCCCCTCAGTTTTGTGAGTCTTTATAAGCAGAACTTTGGCTCTAGAAGGTTTGGTCTGAATTAGGCTTTTTGTAAATGTAAGAAGAATCCATCACAGCTGCTGTATTCACTTTCCAGCTGGGGGGAATAGGCAGACTCTCCCTTTTCCCTGTCATCAGTAGGTCATGTAGGTGTTAATGTCACCAGGAACTCTGCTTCAAGGTCTTTTTTGCTCTCCTTCTAGATTTTATAGCCAAAGACAAAAAGGAGCCTTGCCTGTGTGATCCACTGTAGCAGTAGCAATAATCTTCCGATGCTAAGTCCCTACTGAAAACTGCCTGACATCGAAGACATTGCCATAAAAGGACACCATTTTACCCTCTCTACATTGCTGAGAAGTCATTGCACTATTTGCAGGATCCTGCAGGAAGATAATAGCTCATTAAAAACACGAAAGCTGGAGAGCAAGTTTATCTACCAAACTCAAAAGTCATCATGGAGCACATGAGGTCAGATTATACCCTTATGTCATGAGTCTCAGAGCATTAATCTTTCCATGACACAGACTGAAGCTGCTGGGAGAACCTGCAGGCACCACAGCGTCTCCAGCAGCATTTCAAGGCCACTGACACAGCACAATTAATCAGTGTGTGCAAAGCACGTTCCATAGAACTTATTCATCTCCATCTATATCTGTTTCCTTCATACCCATATACTCACACCTACAGGGCAGCACTACTGCGCTGGCTTCCCAGCAGTTTGGAAAGGTGAGGGGTAGTATCATCAAGGGAGAAACAGAATTAATAGGTTCAGTTACAGCTTTTTCCTTGGGAAATGGTCATGAATGCCCTTCCTCTCCTGACACTGTACACACAGAGACAGCCCCTTGCTCATGCTTGAGTGTCTCTGCCAGCTCCTCTTCCCCCTGAGGTGTGTGCAGGGGCCATGCCACAAGCTCTTATTTTCCTTTAAGAAAGAGGCAGATTAATTGAGTTTGCCAGAGAGACACACAAAAGTCACACAGCTTTCACTTCAGGGATCTTATGGCCAGTTACATACCATTTCAAACAGAACTAGAATTATGACAAGGCATGAGAATGTATCTACAGACTTCTAAGATTTTTTTGGAGGCAGAGGCCACAGTGATTATAGCTGCATGGAAGGGTAGGGAAGGTACAAACCCTGCTTCCCTTCTCTTCCAAAGAAATTAAAGGATGGATGCCAGGATTTGTCTGATGCCTTACACTGATTTCACTCAGAGAGGTGACCCACCTTCAGTGTGTATTTCACCCTGCATACCCACCTGGCCAAATCAGAGTCACCTGCCACTCTCATCTAATGCTCACACAGATCTTCCCAACAGTCTCTTCTGAGGAAGATGGGACACTGGTGCCCCACTTCAGCTCTTGCCTCTTTCTTCAGCCCTTTTAAGATTTGTGTATAAACACCAGCTATCTGCCTACTGCTATACTGATTTTTTTTTTCCCATTCAGATCTCTCCATTCCATTTTTCTTCTCATCGACCATATTCTACCACACACAGACCCTTCTGTTTTGCCAATCACTTTTAGCACACTTGTGATGCAAAGTCTCGAAATATTTAACTTCCACAGATTCATCTTCCCTCTATTACCTCTGTCTCTAGACAACAATGCAAGCAACAGAGTACTTCTCCAATGAGATCATTCAGCAGTTCCTATAGGACATACGTAGTTTTGATCCCAGTTACGTCAAAGGCAAGCTTCACATCACTGAACATTTTGGGATTTTGGTCACCAAAGGAAGACATTTCATACTGAACTATTTATATCAGAGAGTCACAAATCCTTCTATATAATTAGTGCTGGGAACCAGCTACATGCCCATTTGTAATAGTAGAGCTTCCTATCCCAACAACAGCAAAGAAATTATGCCAAGACAAAGGATTTTTAACTCTTACCTTGTAACTTACCAGAAAAAACCAAGAAGTCTTCAAAACACAGATATGCATCTATGGATCAAAGTTTGGTAAATGCTGCTTTAAAAACATCATCACAGCTGAGCCAGAGATAATAGCCTTTCATGTGGTGTCTCAACTCATAAAAGATTATTTGAAGAACTATGCCCATAAATGTGCACATATATCTTATTAATGCCAACTGAAATTATACTTGTGGAATACAGAACAGATATTTGCGTCTTTAATCTTGAATCAAGATTACAAATCATATCATTTATAAGATCATTAAAAAGAAAATCTTAATATATTTAATTTGGCAGAACAGGATAGAAATAAAATACCGAACTGGGTTTTGGTAAGGTCTCTCATTGTAGATAACAGCTGTCTATGTCAGGATAAGACCACAGTAAAGCAAACCAAGCTCTTTCTCACCATTTTCGTATACAATCCTCACACATGCCTACAGTTGATATTTTGCAGGGCCAAAATCCTTAGAAATTATTAATTTTACTAAACATTCTGCCACAGCCCATGCATTTGGGTTCAGTAGAATATTTGGCCCTGATGACAGAAAATAAATAAGGATCTCAAAACAAATGGGCTCAGACTAGCCCAGTCTTCAGAAGTACATTGCTTCCCTTTTCCATAGCAGCTCCTTTAGGTGGAAGAGGCAGAAGAGAGGAGATTGAACAAGTCTTTCATGGCACTGAATGGAATCAAGAAACTGATTCAACATTTTGGGTTACAACAGCTTCTGTTGAGTCTGAGTAGGAAAACAAACACAGCTGCTGCCCTTCAATGCTTCCTCCCATTTGCTAACAGCATGCAAGTAGTAAAATTGAACCATCGTGTTTATTTCATCATTCATACACCTTTTAATTCAAGTTATTGGTGCAATATTTAAGATACACAGGGAAGTGATATGCCAGAGAACAGAAACCAGTATAAATCCTTCTGTCCATGGACACAGAGACAGGTTGGACACAGGCCCCTCACTGAACAGTTTTTACCTCATAGGGAAAAGAGCTGTGTTTTCAATTTCATGGGGGATTTCCTTCTGAAGACTGAAATATTGCAAGTTCCAATATAAACCTATTTTTGAGCACAGCTAAAGAACCTTACCCATCTCTGCAGGTACAGAAGCCAGAAAATCCCCACTGCATATTCCATTTAAGTGATGCAAATGAGTTCATTTGGCAGTGTCCCAGTAAGGACTCCCAAGGCCTTAGGAAGCTCTGAATAAAACTCTAAATTATAACCAAAGAGATAAAATCTCCAGAACATGTTTTTTAAAAAAAATCCCATTTAAGAAAAAACACAAATGCTTAAAACTTAAATTTAGCATTTTGGAAGTTATGAGAGGAATTGAATTGTTTTCTTATACTAGTTCTACATCAATGAATTTTAATAGACATTTTTAAATTAAAGACAGATTTGCCATTATCAGCTTTTGTCCTGCTGCAATGATAAATTTTTGGATTAAAAACTCTTCAACACTACGGCATAGGGTCACAAAGTACTTTTATAAATAGCAGTAATAGCTTATGTTGTTTCTTTTATGAAGAAAGCCAAGAATAGCAACAACCAAAATATACTATGCATTCACAGAAATTCCTCATTCTACAGACAAAGCTGCAAGGCAGCAGAATTTCATGGAGAATAAGTATACTTTGGCAAGCCACGATATGCAGTTTTCTTCAGCCAAAGGCATTCACATAGACTTTGTTTCACTTCCCCCTATGAAATTGGGGATGGGGATCCCTTTTACTGTGCACATGGTATAGATACAAAACTTTGTGGAATGGATCCTCACAGCAGACATTTTACTTTGTTAAGCTAAAACAAGCCCACAGGTGCCCAGGAGATACTGCAGAAACTGTATTAGAAGTATACGTAAGACAAGCATATGCACTGAAGTGAGAACGGCACCAAAATAATTATTTTAGTGTCTTCCTAACAGAAGTGTTAGCTCAGTGTCACATACATTAAAATTATAATACAGAAAACTTTCAATATGAGCCCTTCATTAGTGGTCATAAAACTCTGAATAACTGAGTATAGATTAAGTTCTCAATAGAGAAACCCCAGCAGTCATCTTTTAAAATAGTTTGAGAAACCTCTACAGTCTCTATAGATGTCATTAAATTAATTTCTCCCTAACATTGATGTCAAGATGCATTTTAAAGATCATTAAAGATCATTAAAGATCATCATGACTTAACTTCTTAAACCTTGAAAACTAAGGCACAAGAGAGGGAAGGAATTCGCAAAAGGCAAGCAGCCAGGCAAATTCAGGAAGGAATGGGATCTCCCAAGGCTCAGCCCACTACTTTTGACCATTAAAGAAAGGTTTTCATCCACATCACATTTTCAGAGGGGAAAAAAAAAAAAAAAGAAAAACATTACCTCTTGCTCAGTTCTCCTTCCTGCCCAGAGCAAAATGCAAATGCAAGCAGTAGGAAATAAGTGCCCATCTTTGGCTGACCTTATTTCACTGAGTATAACCACCAAAATTAAGAGCTCTGTTTCCCCAATAGCTTTAGTCCTGAAAGAGGATGTCACTTCTCAGAGATGACCAGATTACCAATAATTTCCTAAACGAATTTAAGTGAGGCAACAAATAAAGCTCAAATGGTCACTATTAAAATGTCAGGACTCCTTTGGTAAACACCAAAGCTATTGACATTTTAAATGTCAACTATCTTGTATTTCCAACCCTATAAGCGAAGCCCTTTACCATTTAAAAGGTACTGTCCATTTTTTCAAACTTATTTGTCGAATTTCTTTTTAATTTTCATCAGTTCATTCAAGACAACATTATGTCCAGCTTAATTCAAGCATGTATGTCCCAAACACAGACTATTTCATTTCACCTTTTATGGCAGCCAGAACAAATCAAGGCAAAGCCTTTTCAGTACCTTTTCTTACACTGTCATCACTTGCCTTCCTTCCGTGTACAACACATCATTGCTAATGTGCAGAAGTCCAACTGTGCATGACTAATGCCAAGCTGCTGATAATCCCGCCAGTTCCTGGTGCAGTGTTATTTCCAAAAGGATTAATTCCAAACTCAGCCTCTCTTTTCCTTATTTTAATGGGACACACAGAACAATGCTTACTATGTTTGAATGGAATGAACGGGGCTAGTAAAGAAGCTTGTTATCTCTGCATGCTTGCTTAGTCTTCACAGCCCACATTGTCAAATACCTTAAAATACACTGTGTCAGTGACTGTAGCTGATCACTGCAAAAAAACCCCAGATATTTTCCTATTGGCTGTATTTACTTTGATTTTAGCTGTCACTCCTGTAATCTTCCAAGTGTGGAGCTTACATACTAAAATTACTCAAACAGCTTAAAGGCTGGATTTTTTAAGAGTTTTGCTTCCGCAACAGGGAAAGCTTTGTAGTGGCTTTGTTACAGTTGAATCAGTATTTCTGCTATCAGCCTTCTTTCATAGAGGATGCTTTATCAGAAGATAAACATTTCCATGGAGCTGAACATGAAATACTCAACTTCTGTACACCACCACCTTGTTTTTACCTACAGTAGCAGGACAGCTGACTTTGAAACTTTTAAAATTCAAGACACTGACTAGCAGCAGGAAACTGAGGATTTATCAGTTCATTGCTATTTCAAGGTCTTCCCAAAAAGCAGAACTCTAATCCCACCCTCGATTTTAAGGCCCAGAGAGCAGAGTCCACATTAAAGCACTGTTATTGAGTCCCAAACAGATTAGTACGTATTGATGAGGATGAATGAAAACCTCCGATTTTAGCAATCCACCATACACCTTGTGTATACTTTCACATATACAGCCTGTGCATCCTGTTATTTCCTGGAACATGCGCTCATTTCCACTCTTTTGTAAGTAGTGCTGGATTGTATTCAATGTGTGGAAGGCCATGAGTTATGCTTCAAACATTTCACCTCTCAGAGCTGAGGGATCTACAGCTGGAAGAAGGAAAACTCACCTTTTTGTGGTCACCAGAAACAGACCTGCTGTGTTTCAGCTGACAGAATTCAAAAGACCACAGAATCATAGAATGCTTTGGGTTGGAAGGAACCTTTGAAGCTCATCTAGTTCCAAGCCCCCTGCAATGAACAGGATCAGGTTGCTCAGAGCCCCATCCAACCTGACTTTGAATTTTCCCAGCTACAACTTCTCTGAACAATCTGTAAAGACCCCTTTATGCAAGTCAGCAGGCATTAATATTTCTCTCCTGTGACAAGTAGCAATGGTTAATTCCCAAAGAGCTTTCTCCAGGAAGGCAACAGAAGTATAGATTTTGTATCTTCTGAAAAATCTCTACAGAAATATCATTGAACCTCGTTGGGGCTAAGTGGTTCCCATTACAGAGAAACGCAGAGACAGATGCAGGATTCTGTGACTATTTTGCATGTTCCTTTAGACAAAACTTGATTTTTCCTTAACTAGCAGAAGCCCATTAATAATTTCTGGTTTAAGTCCAGCAAGGGAACAGTATGCACACCTTCATTATTTGCAAGTGAATCAGCCATCCCAGTTGCTACCACCTCTGGTTATCACAAAATTCTGGAGTTTCAAATTAAATACAACACAAACCTCAAATGGAGACCAAATATGCACAGCCTGACCACATTTGGTACTGGATCTGACAAGGTCTGAAGTGAGTGAAAGGGTAACTTCTCAAGCCTACAGTGCTGGACTGGCACCAGAGCCAGGAAACACTTTCAGATCTCACCATCACCGTCCTCTTCTGACCTTCAAATAACTATAAAAGGAAAGCTTTCCAGTAGGCCGCTTTCCATATAGGAGCTCCCACTGTAAGAGGACAGATTTTCAAGAGATGATAAACATGATTAGATGCTGGCTCAAAATCTCTGGTTGTTGATCTGCATGCATAAAATTAAATATCATCTCCCTGTTAAAATACCATCTCCCTGCCAGGTCTGGTTTGTCAGAATGCTTCATGCTGTAAACTTCAGACATTCTCATTACGCATTTGTAGCTTTGCATAGCGCAGTAGAAATAAGATTTATTAGGGCTTCTAGCCATAATACACAGAAAGATTCCAAATAAACTCCCTTTCCCCTCTCAAGTGGCTCTTTTACTTCACTCACTGACAATACAACCCCAGGAGAGAGGTAACAGACAAAGGAGAACAAACACAAAAATATTTGCCTTACTCTTTCAAAGCAGTAACCAGTGTCCCACTGTTTTCATAATCTTTGCTATGTCAAAGGCCACTTATGTTTAACTAATTAAAAATAAAGCCAAGAAGGAACAAACCAGCAGGGTAAAAGAAAATGAGAAAAATAAAATAGATTTGGGAAGTACAAATAAAATGGACTAAATGTGAAAAAGGAAAGGGCTAACATGACTCAACAGCAGAAATCCCAGATGGTCCAAAGAGACATTTTTGGATATAAACGTATGAATGAAATCACATTAAATAAATATTACCCTTGACATTTTTCACTCATCATTTTACACCTTTTCCTGGAATTTTCCATAGCAGCTACAATTCAGTCTGCAGCCAAAGCATACCAGCAACTTGAAAATTATTTAAATTTTTTTAGAAGTAAAATATAGTCCTAATAAGAGTAACTAAATGCCCAATTGATTGGTTTTAGTAATGTTATTTCTAAGTAAACATCATTTCTACATGTCCAAATATGAACTTGAAACAAGCGTTTAAAACAAAACTTCAGAAAATTTGTAAAAGTTTGAGAGCTGTTTAAAGAACAACCAACTCCTTATCTGGATCATGATCACTACTAGAAAATCAGATATTGCCAACAGAGACTACTGATACCACTCAAGAGAGAGGAGAGAATGCAAGAGATTCATTTATTCCAATAGACAAACTGCTTTCCAGCTGAAATGCTGACAGGGTAGTCAGTAAGTAGTGTTATAGACCAATGCATGGTGGCCTGCAATGGGAATACACAAAAAGAGAGCTGACACTACTTGAAAAACTACTTCTGCAGCAGAAGATGCCAGCACTCCTGATCCAAGATATCCCAGCAGTCTGACCCATGGCAAAAGCTGCCAGCAACATCACACAGGCAGTTAGGGGATTTGTTTCTTCCCACCAACCTCTGTCAGCTACTATTATTTTCTTGCTGTAAGAGGATTTCTGGTTTCTCGTAACCATCTAATTCACAGGTTCCTGACCACACTGCAGTTCAGAGGAGGGCTTTTCTTTACACTAGACTTCTGCACCTTCTTGCATTGAGTTCCACAGACAGGAAAGACTTTAACACCACTTCCCCAGGGAGTTAAAGTATTTGCTTGTTTGGATTGAGAACGTAAGTGACAACCTTTGGAGGCTTTGCTGTGCCTTCTTGCCATAGCTGCAGTCATAACAAGGATAACCTTATTCAGTGCCTTAGAACAAATGAAAAAACTGCCCCGTGAGCACCTCCGTCAGTGCCCAGCAGGGAATCCAGGCCACATTCCAGCATTTGTTATTTCTGCAAAGGCAGCTTGCGGGTCATTGTCTCACGCATCCTTCACAGACTGCAGCACTCCAACAATTTCAGGGTTTTTTCAACTCTGATGACTTTAGTGATCTGGCTTCAAGGGTGTTTCCAGAAAAATAGCCTCAATGGAAAACTACAGCAGTAGGGACATGCAGGGGTGGGAAATTGCAGCCAGTGAGGGGAGAGCGGCCACAGCAGCGTGTCACAATCTACTTCTCTGAACTATTGAATTTACCACATCAGCACAACAGGAATTTAGGAAAAATTAACCCAAGCCACTAAAAGAAGCTTCTGCAATACTCCTGATTAATCTGGTCATGCCAGAAATCACTTTAAAGCATCTGTAATAGCACACTGTAATACAGACTAAGTATTTAATATAAGCTTTTCACAGCACACAGCTAGTGTTTGAAGGCACATAACTCAATAATTGAAATGGGATTATCTGGAATTGTTGTGCCATAACAAATGATAGATGAAGGTTGGCTTTGAGCTCAACTATTCAAATGTGGTGAAACTTCCAAACACTAACTAAAGGCCTGCTGACACAAGCCGCAAGTCTGTGCACTGTCAACACACAGAACACATGGGGGCACCCATGTTCAATCTGACAAAAAATGCTCTCCTCAAAGGCACTTCTTGGTAGTAGGTCTTGAGCCTCTCCATCTCCCTTCCTGAGAAAAACATACATTGCTTTGTTCTATTTTATAATTTTTATCCCCTCTTCGAAGGCTTTATAGTTAAGCAAAGCCACTACAAGGACTTTTTCTATAAACCATAATATTGTCACGCTGTCATACTTAAAAGTTTTTAGATCCAGATTTAAAAGCAACTTAAATAGTCAAGAAAATAAGAGCTGAGACTGTCAACAGCACTCCCTATAAAATTTTCTTAGAGCAATAAATTAAACAGTTCAAAACAAAGTCAAAAAGGCTGATTAGAGAGTAACTTCACATCCAGCTAGCTAGGATCAGCAGAACTGCTTATGTGCCAGACATGCTCAGAAAGAATAGTTTTAGAAAAGCTGCCATGCTGCAATAAGTAAAACACCTGATAATTTCATGTTATTATACTAGTAAAATCAATCAGACTATCAGAACAGTGCATGTAATTGCAAGCAGCAAATATTAAAAAAAAACAGCATTAAATCCATTTCACCCTTAAGACTTGTTTCTGTCATATCAGGTGTAGATGTTTTATTTGAGTTTTAGGCTTACCTTGATACATGACTGTTGTAGGAAGTTCCAATTCTGTGAGCTCATAGGCTGCTCCTTGAAGAGCCTGAAAATTTTTCTTCAGGCCATTTCATCCAGATTGCAGCAGTAAAACTAAAAAAAGAAATACAAAAACAGTTTAGAAGTCTTATTTTTAGAGACAAATAGCCTGTGTAAAAAGACAACAGTATCAAATACAATATCTCCTAATGAATCGTAAGAGTAAAAAAACATTACACATAACCCATAACTTCTGACTTTAATTATGTAGAAGGCTGATTCATATTCTAACACACGATTTCATATACAAGGGGGAAAATTTTTCCAATCCACTAGGAGTACTATACAACAAATATCCTACTGTTCACAGTTTTTAGAATTTGGTTGCCCAGATCCTAATAGAAATTTCTCATCTATTAAAGGTAATCTAAACTACACATTATTTACTAACTAGAAAGATCTAAAGGGTTTTTTAGAAGTGGGAGGGGAAAAAAAAGAAATTCAGTTTCTCTCAAAAATAAAAAGGTTCTTTTTGTCTCATTGCAACAAAAAGGTAACTGAAGTACTCAAATCCCCAAAGTTTTATACAGTCACAGAATTTTCCAACCAGTCCATGGGCTAGTTTATGACCAAGTATACTTGCAGATCCTTGCCTAGAGCCTGGCTTTCAGTGAGAAGCCATCTCTACTTTCACACACCTCCCCAGAATAACCTAGCCCCTAGATCTGGAGATATTATTTGCTTCTTGTGTTTGTCTTCTGCTGTCCAGCTTTCAGAAGTGCCACTACATGCAGAAATCTGCTCTTTGTTAATAATAGACTAAAAAAAAAATCCTATTAGAGCACCCGAACTTTGTGCTTGCCATCATTTGAAACTAAGCCCTCACAGTGCCTGTTGCAAAGCAGGTGATTTATTTACCATATTTTGCATTTCAGAGTATATGTTTCAGTCTCTGTTCAGGTGAGCTCTCCTGTACAGAGTATGCAATGCAGCTTCTCCTGCCAAGGGATGCAGGTGCCCTCCTGTGTCATCCTGAGGCACTTCCAGCCACGTGGCACCCTCCTCCCTGGCACGAAGAGCAGCCTGAGCCACCAAAACCCTTGGTCATCCGAGAACTGTCCTGGGGTGGTGACAGCCTGAGCAAGGAAACCCAGGTTGCAGAGGCTAAATGCTTGGTTAAATCTCAAATTCATTGATTTACAAGTAGTCACCTTGAAAACAGATCTGCCACAGCTTTAAAAGGTACAGTGCTCAAGGCTACACCTTTGTGCCTCATTTATAGTGAAAAATCAGCTGTTGCATGTATGCTCTTAGCCAGTTCAGTAATACCTATCATTAGCTGCAGTTCAGATCCTGCGACATGTCATTGCTTTCCCACCAACCTTCTGCAATTGCCATAGAAGAATCTCTGAAGGGCCCCAAAGGTGTCCTGATTAAAAAATCAAGCCCTTAAATTCTGGTTATTCTTATGAATCTCTATATAGACTGCATCTGGTTCTTCCCCTCCAACCAACTATTAAAAGCAATAGGCAGTGTACAAAGGAGAAAAGAGCACAAAAGCATTAAGAGATCCAGGTCCCAGCAGTCAGTGTTTTTTTCCTAAATGTTCCTGTCTGACCAGCTGCCTGAAGTAACTAGAGGTCAATCTCTACCATCTAGTTAAATATCTGGAATTAGATTCACAGGTAACATGCCTATAGGAAATGCCATTTGTCAGTGCAAAAGAAAACTCAAAGGCAGGAACAATTGTCTCCACCTTCTCTTTTAATGCCTACAGGCCTGCTTGAGTATCAGCTGCAGCACGGAAGGTAAAAAGAACCAGTAATGGTAACACAATTGTCTAAACTTACCTTTATGTCGATGTGAACAATCAGAACTAACCCAACCTTTGCATTTGCTAGGCTTTTGTGTTTAGTCTCAAGACATATTTTGTGATAAAAATATGACAAATGTTCTCAAAGAATGAACACCACAAGAAAAATTGAGGTTGTATTTATTCCCGCACAGGTACCTCTGAATTTGGTTGTTCTTTAGACAAGCTTTTTAAGGAAGGAGCAGGAACTCCGCAGCCATAGCAGGAGCCGCGGGGGTCGGGCGGACACGGGCTATGGGGTAAAGTGTAACAAAACCCCAAGGCAGCGGCAGGAGACAGCAGCCGGGAGAGAGAGGCTCCCTCGGAGGGGCCGAGGGCCCGGGTTTGCCCCTGGGGCACCGAAGTGGATGGTGAGGGTCCTTTCCCAATGAGGTCAGGTGTTAATACGGCCCCAATTCAACAGCAAAGGCTCACCCACGGTAGGAGAAGCGGTGCGAAGACAAAAGCTCCTCAGTGGCAGCAAATCCTCTGGACAGTGGCAGTCCAGCACCAAGCTTCACCTGCCTCCACTCCAAGAGAGAGGAGTCCAGCCCATCACCCCCCAGCCAAAATCTGGCTATGTTTCTGTCCTTCCCGAGATAAAAGCCCTCGGCTAACAAGCTGCAGCTGGCCGCACCCTTCCCCCTGCTCCTCCCCCCAGCAACCCCTTTTGCTCCCCTAACTACCGGTCGTTATCGTCTCTTAGGCAACAAATGGGGAAACCGAAAGGAAAAAACGGAAAAATCCTAACTTCCAAAAACAGGGCAACCTGGAGACTGCGCTGTGAGCCTTGGTATCCCGGACAGAGTCAAAACATACAATATGTTGACGGTGCTGGAGGTCTAACAAGGGAAAGTCTGGAGTAGAGGTACTTCATTCCACTCATGAATGGCCAGTCCACCATCTGTACTGGCATCAGAGACTTTTCTGCTGAGAGCAGAGATGAGAAAACTTCTCTCTGAGTGTGCACACGGCCCATCAGGCAATAATGAAGACAAGTTTTATTTCACATTCCTTGCACAGCAACAAACTTAACATGTTTTAACTGTCCTTTGAAAAGAATGTTATTGAACAGAGGACTATGGGACCTGACCGAAATATAAGGTGGGCCTACAGACTCTTCCTGTCTGCTTTGTTTTCAGTTCTAAAACAGGCAGCATGAAGGATCATGTATTTGTGCTGCCAAGAGAAGTTTCTAATTGCAGTGAGGAGTTCAAACAAGAAAAACTCTAGCCTCTTCCTTTGACTTAACAGTGGTACCTCTGCGTAGTTAAGATTTCTTTTTGTTTGTTTGTTTTATTTGTGGTACAAATAACCTAGGAAGAGAATCTCAATTTTCATCCAAATTCCATTTTAGTCCAGTAACTCACAGTATTGCATTTGGAGTAATTTCTGATTTTAAACTGAACCTTAAGTGTTTGTTTTAAAATCCAGCATTTAACTGAAAAGTTGGCCCGGACTAGGATGATGACACCCAAGTCTTGTTCCCTGAGGGGTCCAACAACTTCTGTGAACTATCTCCAAGAAAAGTATAGATGTCACAGAGCAGGTACCCAAATACAGCAGGTTTGGAGTCTCTTCATAAGTGTCTGACATGGGTTTCTTTGATGATGCCAGTATACATGACTAGATCATCTGAGGTTGAAGCGTGTCTAATTCTTTAGTTACAAAGGCGAGATAAATTTCCTGGCTAATTTTCGTACCTTCAAGCAAAAAAATGTCAGCATCAAGGGAAGGACAACCTTGCTAAAATATGTGAACTTTTTCCTCTGTGCCTCTTATCTGTAGCACTATTGACTTCTAAAGTTTTTTCCTAAGCTGCCTTCTCTTGGTGGGAGGAAGCGCAAGGGCTTGCGCTGCGTCCCTTGTCAGGCTGAAGCAG
>VWZT01016235.1:60762-77123 GCA_013397055.1 Pachycephala philippinensis | reverse complement strand
GCTCACCTGAGGCGGCTTCCGCCTCGCCGTGACGTCACCAGAAAGGGGAGGGGCACTGCTGAGACCGCGCCCGGTCAGAGTTGCGCATGCGCGGAGGGTCCGTGGGGACACGTGGGGCGACCCCGGCCCTGCGGATTTTGGGGGCCCCCAGTTCCAGCCCCCCCCGCCCGGCTCTGGGGTCTCCATCCCCAATTCCTCACACGGGAATGCTCCGGGGTCCCACATCCCCAGCACTGGCAGGATTTGGGGTCCCTATCCCCAATTTCCAGCCCCAACAGGTTTTGGGGTTCCCAGTTCCCAGCACTGGCAGGCTTTGGGGTCCCTATCCCCAATTTCCAGCCCCAACAGGTTTTGGGGTTCCCAATTCCCAGCGCTGGGAGGCTTCGGTATCCCCAATGACCATCTCCAGCCATCTTTGGGATCCCCATTCCCAATTTCCACCCCTAACAAGGTTTTGGGGTTCCCAGTTCCCACGTTTTGGGATCCCTGTCCCTAATTCCCAACCCTGGCAGGACCTGGCATCCACAATTTCCAGCACAGGCAGGACTTGGGTTCCCCATCCCCAGTTCCCAGCCCCGGCAGGTTTTGGGGTCCCCATCCCCAATTTCCATCCCACACAGGGTTTGGGATCCCTGAATTCCCAGCTCCAACAGGCTTTGGGATCCCCAGTTTCCAACCCCAAGAGGCTTTGGGGTCCCCATCCCCAATTTCTGTCTCTGAGGGGCTTTAGTGTCCCAAATCCTGTGTCCCCCTTCCCCCTTCACTGCTCCAACATCCCCTGGCACAAACATTTCCCTTTTCTTACCCAAAAAGACCCCAAATCCCCCCTTTCACCCCCAAACCCGTGGTGAGCGCAGCAGGAAATTCCCCTCCGCGTCACTCCCGCTCCCCAAAAGCACCAACCATCCGTTTCTTTTCCTTTTTATTTGTTAAACCACTAAAAATTCATCGGGATGGGGGAGGAGGGACCCCCATGAACCCCCCCAGAATGTACACAAGATTTTAAATATCACCGGAATCGCTTCCCATCGCTGCTCTGGGCCCGGGAACGACGGTGGGGGGACACCTGAGTCGCGGGGGGGGACACCTCGCTCACAGCACCAGCGGCTCCCGCGGGATTTGGGGGGGCAGGGATGGAAATTTGGGGTGAATCTCTCAGAACATGCGTTTCCCGACCGCGGGGAGCCCGGGAGCGGTGGAGGATGTAAACGCTGGGAGAACACCCCCGAGGGATGCTCCGGAGGGAGAGGGACATCGAGGCGCCATCCGCCCCCGGTTCTGACTCCTTTTTTTGGGGACGGATGACAAAAAACATGCAAAGGGGACGTGGGAATCGACGCCGAGGCCTCGAGCGCCTTCCCCGCGGCCACGCTCGGAGAAGGAATATTCCACAGCTCACCCACGGTGCTCCTGAGGTTTGGGGCTTTTTTGTTTTATTTTTTGGGGAAAAAATTGCGTTTTGCTTTCCCTTGGGACAAATCGAATCGTTTTGGGACGAACGGGAGAGGTTGGATTCGACGAGGGATTTATTTACAGAGGTGGAAACGCCGCGGGTGAAGCAAATCCCTCCCCGTCCCCACGCGGCTGGGATGGGATTTAAGGCTCCGACCGGCAAAAAGCTCAGTGGGGATGGAGGACAAACAAAAAAATTCGGGAGGAAGGGACCACGTCATGGCGCTGCCGGCTTGGGGAGGGCTCCCTGGTTTTAGGGTGCTGGAGGTTGTTGACCAAAACCTGGCAGAATCCGCCCCGTTTTCCCCCCCTTTGGAGGGGACAGGGAAGGAGGGGGCTGTCCCAGAAGGACGCACAGGTTCAATCCCTTCGGATTTGGATTTAATCTTTGCGGAAGGAGGCACGTGCAAAGATGAGGTGAAGTTACTGCATCGAGGCTGCCCTCGGGTTTACCAATATCCGTCCTTTTCCCTGGAAAACCCACCCTGTTCCCAGGCTCCGAGGGGCCGGTTCGGCCTTGAACGGGTTCGGGCCGTCGAGTGAAATGAAACCTTTAAGTCTAGAAGGGAATTGGCAGCCAAGTATCTCAGTTTTGAGGGAATAATGGGATTTTTAGAGTACTTGTGCTGGTCAGACGGGATCAGGGCTGATCCCGGAGCCTGATCCGGCAGGGCAGGGAGAGGAGGGATGCTAACAATCAAGATTTTTGGCATTATGACACAAAAAAATGTCCTTTCCTCCTTCTTTCGGTCCTGCCCGGAGGACAGGGACGAGAGCGGCAGGTGAGAGGCAAAATAAAAAGGCATCGTGTTTGCGTCGAGCAAAGGTTGGCAGCGCCGGGAGGTTCCCAGTGGGATATTGCTGCTGTTTTCCTGACGGAGTCGAGCACGGAATTAATCAAGCCAACAGCCTCCTGCCTGCCACAATTTGGGTTATTCCTATAAAACCACTTCTACTCACAACCCACGAGGAGTTTCGGAGAGACCAAGACTCGGAAAATAAACCCATGAGGATCATCCTGGCTGGCAGAACTCCCCGGCTGCTCACCCCAAATCCTCGGATCCTCGGCTCCTTCCCCGCCTGTAAACACCACTCGCTCGACCGGGGTCTGACTGGGAACTGCCGGGGCAGCGCTGGAGGGTTTGCTTGGACTTTTATTGGTTTCCTGCTCCCTAATTCACAGTTTGAATGCCTGCGTGTCGGGAAGAGGGCTCGGGGAGGAGGAAGAGCCGCGGGGACGGAGGGGACGGGTGGCGGCGGCGGGCGGGGGCCGCATTATCTCTTTGCTCGCACAAAGTACAAGGCATTTGTTTTGGGGTAATATTTGACGTTCTGTTTCTTGTCCATGAGGCCACCGAATATGATCAGCTCCCCTCGGCCTTGCACCACCGTGTGTAAACTGGTCTCGGGCGGCCCCACCACGGAGCTGCTGTTGAACACTTTCCACTTGACTCGCCCCTGCTCCTTGGTGTCCTTAATGTCCAGCACGTACATCTGCATGGGCTTGCAGTTCATGCTCTGGTACAGTGGCTTGCCCACGTTCAGCGACTGCGGCGGGTGGTGCCCAAGGCGCCGGGCGATGGGCGGCAGCGAGTGCCCCTCGCCCTGGGCGGTGCCCGGCCGCGGCTCGGCGCCCGGGGAGCCCGGGGAGGACGCCAGGGGAGGGCTGAGCGCGGCCGAGGCCGAGGCGGCTTTGGAGGAGAGGGCTTTGACGGCCTCGAGGCTGCGGCGCAGCGCTCCGGGGGACACGGCCCCGGGCAGGGCGGCGGCGGCGGCGTGGGGCGGGGTGTGGACGCCGTTGGTGTGCTCCGGGGGGTTCCGCGTGCCCGCTGTCCTGCCCTCCGCGCCGTCCAGCTGGCACAGGAGGGACGTGGGCTTCTGCTCCCAGCTCAGCTCCACCGAGGCCAGGCGCAGGTCCCTCTGCTCGGGCAGCGAGCCCCGGCGCGGCGCCAGGGCCAGCCCCACCTTGAGGTCGAACCCCTCGGCGGCCGAGGGCGTGCTGGGGGACAGCACCTGCACGGGGCTGTCCAGCGAGGCCCCGCTGGCCGGCGCCGCTCCCGGTGACACGGTGCCGCCGTTGAGCACCGGGGAGCTGTCCCCTCGGGCCGGGGACAGGCTGCCCTCCCGGGAGCCCGACGGCGTCTGCCTGCGGGGCCGCAGCGTGCCCCAGCGGCCGTTGACGCAGGGAGCCTCGTCCGTGTTCCTGACCGGAGACTGGGAGCGGTATTCCCGCGTCTCGGGCACCAGGGCGGGCGGCGTGGCACTGATGGGCGACGGGCGCGAGTTCAGGCTGGGGCTCAGCGGGGCTCTGCCGCTGGGAGCTTGGCTGAACACCACGACGCACTGTCCCACCTGCGGGGAGAGCGGGGAGCGCGCGTCAGGGCGACATTTGTGCTGGGGAGAAGGGGTGATGGGGAATTTTGGGCAGGGAATGGATGGACGGGTGTCTGTGAGGGAGTGGGGACCCCGCCGTGTCCGTACCCGGCACTGTGCTGGGGAGAAGGGGTGATGGGGAATTTTGGGCAGGGAATGGATGGACGGGTGTCTGTGAGGGAGTGGGGACCCCGCCGTGTCCGTACCCGGCACTGTGCTGGGGAGAAGGGGTGATGGGGAATTTTGGGCAGGGAATGGATGGACGGGTGTCTGTGAGGGAGTGGGGACCCCGCCGTGTCCGTACCCGGCACGCAGGATGGCACCACAGCTCCGGGGCTCCGTGGTCCTCGTTCTCCACCTTGAGCGGCTGCCACGTCCAGGGGTTGGCCTGCATGTGCAGCAACCAGGCGTCCTTGAACAGCTGTGAAGGGAAGGAGGACAGAGTCATGAGTGTGGTCTGGGATTCAGGAGCCCAGGCTGGGATTCAGGAGCCCAGGCTGAGATTCAGGAGCCCAGGCTGAGTTTTAGGAGCCCAGGCTGAGATTCAGGAGCCCAGGCTGAGATTCAGGAGCCCAGGCTGAGTTTTAGGAGCCCAGGCTGAGATTCAGGAGCCCAGGGTGAGTTCTAGGAGCCCATTTTGCTGCTGGGCTCACCCCATCAGGGTGACAGATTCACGAGTTTGGTCTAGGATTCAGGAGTCCAGGCTGAGATTCAGGAGCCCAGGGTGAGTTCTAGGAGCCCATTTTGCTGCTGGGCTCATCCCATCAGGGTGATGGTGGGAGTGGTGCTTGGCTGCTGCAGACAGAGGATGCTGACCCAGATCGGGAGCTGATGGCCCGTGAGTGACCACACCCCGCTGTGGCCACGGATAAATCCCTTCATTTCCATCTGCTCTCCCCGGCACAAAGTCACGGCTCATCCTGACGAGCCTCAGTGAACCCAGGGAGCTGCTCAGAGAGCGCCTGGGGTGATTTTTATTAATTAATGCAGCTCCACCAACAGCTGAACAGCTTCTCTGGAAAACTACCAGGTGGGTGCCCAGATTTGAGGAATCAAATGCCACCAACACGCAGAGTCCCCCCATCCCAAATCCAGCCCCCAGGTGCCCGGGAGATGTCAGTGTCCCCGTTCCCCCAGGGTACTCACTGCATTGGGACCCCCGCAGCCTCCGAGGATTAAAATGGTCTCGTTGTCTATCACGATCTGGAGGGGACAAAGGAGAGTTTCAGCCCGGGAAGGATTTTTGGCCAGGCCTCCAAGGGCAGAGACGGGCAGGTTCTCAGCTGCACAGGCTGCTGGGCTCCGCGTGCCCCGGGATGAAGAGTGGAGCTGGGATGGAGCTGGGATGGAGCTGGGACGGAGCCGGTTCTGCCGGGCCTGGGGCAGAGTGGGATGCAGGGCTCATCCCACTCCTCGTCCCAAACCAGTTCCTCTCACCTCGGAAAGCAATCGCCCTTCCCAAAGCACCAGGAACTCGACACCCCTCTGCAAGGAGGGGCAAGGATTGTTTGGGAGGGCAGGTGCTGGCAGCAGCGTCTGCTCCGTGCTGCTGGTGGGCGAGAGATGCCCGCGGGCTCCTTCCCCAGGGCATGTCCCATCCCGTCCCATCCCATCCCATCCCTGCTGGATGCCCCGCTGGGACCAGCCACGCTCCGGGAATCACTGACCACACTCCGAGAATCACTAACCACCATCCCATCCCATCCCATCCCAGCCCTGCTGGGACAGACTACACTCCGGGAATCACTGCCCACGCTCCATGAAACACTGCCCACACTCCAGGAATCACTGCCACACTCCAGGAATCCCTGCCCACACTCCCAGATGGGGACACCCGCATCGGGCCGGGTGACAGCCACGAGCTCCCTGCACTGCCAGAGCCGTGCCTGGAGCGGGAGCAATCCCGAGTGCCTGGATCCCGGGATTGGGGGAGCAGAGCCATCAGCAGGGCCCAGAGCCAAACCAGGCTGTGCTCCCTCCCCACTGATGTGAGATGCCACGGGGATGAGTGGGGTAAAACAACAATTTGTTCATCAGGGCTCTGAGTCACCAGGGAGATGGGGGCTGTGCCCACGGCGCGAGGGAGAACTCGGGAATGACGCTCCCGGAGCTGGGGGAGGCCGTGCGTGGTTCCTCTGGGGCTGAGCTCACCTGGGACTGGCCCCCGCGCGGGTGAGGGCTGGGCCCCGAGATGCTGGGCTTGGACCAAGCCCACTGCTCCAGATCCAGCACCCAGACGTCATTGCTCCTGCAGGGATGAGACAACACGGGCTGAGGATACAATCGGGGATGTGGAACTCGGGCTCAGGGCAGATTTGGGATTTTAGCAGGCTGGAGCCTTGGGATTTGCTGCGAGAGGCGAAGGGTGTGCTAAGGCACCACGCAGACCCCCAAATCCTGCAGGAAATTCCTCATGGGCGACCCCAAAACCCCAAATCCCAGCCCCCTCCTGGCTCAAGGGGCACTTGTCAGACACCCTCAGCCCAAACTCACATCTGCCGGGATCCAAGGGAGCCCCCAAAAACGATCATTTTGTCCTCGATGACGCAAGAGGAGTGTCCTGCCATGGGAGGGGGGCCATGGGTGGTCATGATGCAGTTCCACCTGGGAAGAGAGGCAGGAACACATCCCCCAGTGAAGGAAAACGCTGGATGAAAGGCCAAACAAAAAACCCCAGTGGCCTGCAAAGTCCTCAAGAACATGTCAGAGGGGAAAACCACAGGGAAAACCTCCAAATATCCAAACAGCAACGAAACTAATTAGAAATCCCAATGTGCTAAACATTTTTAAGGCATGACCAAGTCCCATGGCCAAGTTGGGAATATCTCCCCTTCCAATTAAGTCTGCCTCGAATTCTTTCCAAGAGGTTTAATTACAGAGTTGTAACGACACTGCCCAGAGTGCACTGGATAATTGATACTTGGGAGGATGAAAAGTTCTTGGTGCAAGAGGAGCAGGAGCCTTCCCTTTGATACAGCATTTTCCTTCTCACACACAAGATCAGTGGGAAAGCCGGGTCTAAAATCAGCCAAAATCAGGCGTTTAAAGGGAAAAGGAAAACTCCTGCCAGCTCCATGGACACTGCTGGATGCTCCAGGCCCGGAGCTGTAAAGGCAGAGGTTGAAACGAGGGAGAAATCTGATTTATCACATCTCCCCGAGGGAGCTGAGTTTTGGATCATCACTAAAAACAAGACCTCCAGCACTTGAGGCTTATCTCAGAAGCACCTCAGTGCTCCCAGCCAAAGCCATTAGGCATTTAAAACACCCAGGTTTCCCTCCTGGATGGGGATGCTCGGGCAGTCTGGAATATTTAGGTACGAGTCCAGAGCATTATGGAAGCAGCAGCACCCATGAGGTGCTCAGCAGGACCCCGTCCTCAGCCCTGCTGCGTTTGTGGGGCTCTTTTTTGTTTCAGAAAGAGCCTCAGAGACACACCTGGGAAACCAGGACCACGCACGGCTTCCCAGGCATTCCTCCAGCTGCATTCCAGAGCCATTTCTCTAGGATCAAAGCCTGCTCTTACCAGTTTTTGGAGGGGGAGTAGGTGTGGATCTCATCGAAGAACCTCTCGGGCTGGTGCAGGGGGTACGGGCTCGGCCGGGTCCAGCCCCCAAAAAGCACCAGCAAGTCCTTGTAGACCACCAGCGTGGCCCCAGCCTTGGGAGAGGGGTAGGAACCTGGCAGGGAGGGAGGAAAAGTCAGCAAAACCCCATTTGAACACGAGCCCCTGACTCTCCATCGTCTCCTCCCGAAGTGTCACAACGCAGAGACCCTTTCCAAAAAAAAAAAGGCGCAAAATTAGAGCTGGGAGCCTGGGAAGAAAACTCCTGCCAATTTGTGTCATGGTAATTAGTAGGAGCCTGAAAGCACATCTCAAACACGGCACAACATCTGTCACTCACTGGCAGGAAATTGCTGGTTTTCCAGCATATCCCTCCAAATTATTGCTTTAGCGCCAAATAAAAGCAATAATTACCTCCAAATACCTCCTAACGTCTCTCCCCAAGGAAGGAGGGAGAAGGGAGACAACTCCAGGGCACCCGGAGCGGCTCGTGGCAGATGTGCTGGGTGCCCACACTGAACCCCGGGTCTGAGGAGCCAGCCCTGAGCGCTCTGGGTGTGAACGACGCCATTCCTCGAGTCTGCAGGATGCAGAGCTGCTCTAAAAATCACGGAAAACCTTTGTGTGTGGCTTGTCAGAGGTTCAAAAGGCTCTGCAGGGGCCTCCTGAGCAGGAGGACAAGGACAATGTGACCTCCTGGGCTCGGTGCTGTCAGGATTTGCTGTGCTCAGACAATTCCGTGTATCCCGAGGGTTCTCCTGAGCTCACCTCTCCACCTGGGCTCCTGTGGCCCCTGGACACCACATCCCAGAGCAGCTGGGGCTGACCCTGGATCCCTGGAAGTGCCCAAGGCCAGGCTGGACGGGGCTTGGAGCACCCCGGGATAGTGGAAGGTGTCCCTGCCCGTGGAAAGAGGTTGGAATGAGACGAGCTTTAAGGTCCTCCCAACCCAAACCATTCCGGGATTCTGTGATTCCTGTGTAAGGAGTCCCTGTCCATGGAAGGAGGGTGGAATGAGATGAGCTTTAAGCACCTCCCAACCCCAACCATTCTGGGATTTTATGGTTCTTACCCAGCTCAGAGCAGGAGCAGCCCCAATGCCAGAAACCCCTTGGCAGGAGCAACCATCAAAGGATTCCACCCCTGTGAATTTACGTCGGGAAATAGGCCACGATCTGCTGTGAAATTCCAATCCCTGCCTGCCCCAGGAGCCAGAGGTGCTGTGTCACCACCCCGCTGATGTGAGAGGTGTGGAGCAGCTTCCCAGGAGCAGCTCGAGCCTCTCCAGCCCGGCTGACTCCGAGCATCCTCCTTCCCACGGCGGCCACCAGCATCCGGCACAGTCCTGCACCTCCGCAGTCCCTCTTTCCAAACAATCCCAAAATCACAGTCCCAGCCCCAGAAATCACAGTCCCAGCCTCAGAAATCACAGTCCCAGCCCCAGAAATCACCATCCCAGCCCCAGAAATCACCGTCCCAGCCCCAGAAATCACCATCCCAGCCTCAGAAATCACAGTCCCAGCCCCAGAAATCACAGTCCCAGCCCCAGAAATCACCATCCCAGCCCCAGAAATCACCGTCCCAGCCCCAGAAATCACCATCCCAGCCCCAGAAATCACCGTCCCAGCCCCACGGCTCCATTCCCGGGGCAGCTCAAGGGCATGGCTCACACATGGCCACCGTCACCTCTCCCAAACAGCCGATGCTCCGAGCCGGCCCCTGTCCCCTCCCCTGCCCCAGCAGGACTCGGAGACTCATTTTTAGCAGGGAATGACACCCAGAACAGACTATTTTTAAAAGAAACCGGACAGCTATTTCGGGATGTTGCAGCTGAGGGAAGTGATTCCGTCGTGATGGGCTCCAGGTGCCGGGAGGGAAGAGCCCAGCAAAGAGCAGCCCCTGATGCAGGGATGGCCACGGCGCCCTTCCCCAGGGACAAAGCATTCTGCTGCCCTCAGCCTCAGGAAGGTGAGGGAAAAGTGGGAATAAAGCTCTGCAGGAGCTTTAATGCAGGGTCACGTGTGGGCAGCGCCGCACCAAGGTCTGCGTGAGGACAAGGTGCCAGTGAGGGTCACATTTGGTTACTCCTTGTTCCCCAATTCCAGCTTTCCTGGCTCGTTCCAGGTGTGCAATTCATTAACCCACACCAGCAGGTTTCCAGCCTCGATAATTCCCTGGCACTGCAGGAAGTTTTTCTCCTGAGCCTGGCATCACAATGAAACATTGGTGATTCCACCAGGGATGCTGCAAGGTGCTGGGGTGAAATTGGGTTATTTTTAAACAAAAAAAGGGGCAGCCTGAGTTGTTCCAGGATGGAAGAACATTGGCACCTTGCTCTGGGATGGAGCAGAGAGGAAAGTCACCCTCCCACTGCTGTAACCTGGAGGTCAACCCCGGCCTCAGCCGCGGAGACGATTCCCAAGTGAGTCAGCGCCGTGCAAACAGCCCAGGGCAGAGGCCAGCCCCGGTTCTCCAGGAAGCTGTGCCTGTTATTGGACATTGTGCGGATGTAAATGAGCCGAGTTTCACTCTGCAGTGCAGGAAAACGCTGCATTTTACATTCTCAAAGCCCCTTCCAGCCGCAAAACTGGGATATCTGTGGATGGGATGCACCGCAAGCACCTCCAGGAGCTTGTGTTGGAGCAGGAACACTGGAAATCTGGAGAACTGATGCTGTTTATCCCTAAAGCAGGGGAGAGCCGCTGGGTGCTGGGGAAGGGCAGGAACATCCCGAGGGAGCTGCTGGAATGGGGACTGCAGCGGAGCTTTGTGAGCTCAGGGCTCAGGCATGCGGAGGAGCCCGGACACAGCGACATCAAAGGGGCCCCGCCAGGACCTGCTCAAAGTCCGAGCCCTCTGGAGGATGTGGGAGCTGGGAGCGGCCCTTCAAAGCCTCCCAGGAGCACAGGGATCCTCTCCGGGATGGCACACAGGTCGGGCTGAGGCGCCAGCAGAACCTCGTTAATTAATTAATTGCACTGGTTCCCGCTGGTCCCGGTGGGGACCTGGCTGCATTTCCGAGCTCCCCAGGTTGTCCCTCCTCAGGGACAGAGGTTCCAGCAGGCCGAGGGTGTAGCACAATTAACTCCTGAGCACAGCAGCCCCATCCCCGCACAGCTGACGCTGTTCTTTCGGCCGGCGTGAGGAGCTCAAAGCTGGCCTGAGCTATTTTTTTCCCAGCTGATGGATTTTCCTGGCTCACAAAGCCAAAAATCAACCAACCAAAGATCCCCGGCTACCACGGATGTTTGGAGAAGAAATGCCAGCCTCTGATCGCTCCCGACACGAGCTCTGGGTGCTTTATCTGGGCAGGATCTGCCCTTATAAGCAGTTTGTAAAGCCCAGTTATCCCGCCCTGCAAAGCCACCGGAGCCGCACGCGCGGAGATTAGCGGGAACAAAGGGAAAGCCTGGCTGGAAGGGCACGGGGACACGCAGTGCCAGACCAGCCTTTTCCTCTGGGAGGGCAGCCCCGAGAGACTCCAAAAAAAGAGCTGGAGAGGGGAACAGAAATGGTCAATCTGCTGGGATTGCCCAGTGCAAAGATGGGCTCAGCTTGATGGGGTTGGGGGAATGTTCTGCAGGAGGGGCCGAGGGTTTGCATTTGCCATGGGAAGAGTTGTGTCAAGGGGATAAATACTGAGGAGTTTTAATTCTGGGGATGGATGGGAGGAGAGCTGTGACCAGGAGCTGTGTTTGCTGGATCTGGTGGATTCCTCAGCACTGCCACCATCGTGGCTGACCGGATTCCCACGGAACACCCGGATAACCAAAGCCACGTGTCCGATTTCAAAGCTGAGAAATTAAAGGGAGCTGCTTCAGCACCCCATGGATTTCAAGGTGCAAAGGAATTCAAGCTCCCAGGTTCAAAAGCCACCTGCAATCTGCACTCCAAAGGTGCAGGAAACCATCCCTGGGAAAGGCTCGGGGCTGTCCTTTCACAAGAATCCTGGGATGGTTTGGGTTGAAGGGACCTTAAAGCCCATCCAGTCCCACCCCTGCCATGGCAGGGACACCTTCCACTGTCCCAGGGTGCTCCCAGCTCCGTCCAGCCTGGCCTTGGACACTTCTTTCCTGTTTTGCACACTGAGTTGTTCCAAATCGGATCCAGGAGTTTCGTGTTTCCATGCTCAGGCAGCAGCAGAGCCACATCCAGGGGCTGGTTTTAGTCTGGCTTTTAGGCCAGACCTGGATTTTCAAATCCCAGTTTCCAGCCTGGAACCCTCATCCACGCCACCCAAGGGATCCCTGCCTACATCCCATCTCACAGAGGTCCATCCCAAACCTGTGTGACAGCGTGAAAACCCCAAATCCTTCCCCTTCAACCGGAAGCAAAACCAGAGAAGGAAAAAAATAACAAATGCCTCTGCTTGCCAGGCCGGCCGGGATTTTCCACAGCAGTCAGCAGATTCCCCAAAGGGAAGAGGACAGGCTGTGAGCAGCAGTCCAGAGGCCGCAGGAGGATCAGCATCCCACAATCCCAGCAGGAGCACTGGGTCTGGGAGATGCCAAAGGAGAGCTCCTGTGGGAAGAGCAGACGTCCCCATGGTGTTGCACACCCAAGGCAAACCCAGCACTGAGGACTCTGCTCTGCTCGGATCCAGCCTCTGACGTTCACCTGTTTTTATTCCCAAAATGTGTAAAACAGAGCACTGGGACTGCCAACATGTTCTAGACCGGTTCTGACCGGGCCTGCCTAAACCTTAGAGCCTTTCAAAGCCACACAAGTATCATTTTCCCTTACCGAAACCACAGGCAATTTAGTGTTCCCTTCCAGAAAAACCCCAAATTCCATGCTGGGAAGCAGACAGGAATTCAGCCTTGCAGGAGTTTTAGGGAAAAACTGAACAAGATCCGATTTGTCTCCTCAGCAGAGAGACAAAACCTCTGCAGCACCAATAACCTCTCGGGAAGGAAGGGGGGGAACATCCCGAGTTTATCTTGGGGGGCAGGTCAGCAACCCCCCAATGGTGACACACACAGAGAATTCCCACCGCATTCCCAGTGTGGGATTTCCACCCTGCAGGGACTCGGGGCTGTGGTACAAGCCCAGTCAAACCCCGCTGTGGCAGCGAAGCTGTGGTTTCTCGCAATCTCTGGGCGGTGGAGGCAGAACCCCCCCGGGGAGGGAGGCTCAGTCACCTCCACGCTTTTGCAAGGTCCCCGTGGGGTATTTTTTTAACCCCGGCGTTTGCGAGGTGCCGCCGCCACGATAAAGCCGTGGAAAAGGAGAGGCAGTGCCCTCTGAACCCTGCGCAACTGGATTTACTGAGTCACCCCGTGCTAACGCCTGGCAAAAATGTCCTTATGCAGCAGTTGAGCAAACAGCGCCGAGATAACCGCGCCTGAACGCTCCGGGCTCGGCCTCTTATCTCCCAACAGCCCCGGATGGGGATCGCAGCGATTCCTGCCACGATTCCTGCCACGATTCCTGCCACAATCCCCACCACCATTCCCACCACGATTCCCACCACGATTCCCGCATCTCCGCGCTGCGGGAGAGGCTTTACTGGGATTACTGGGATGCACCCTGCGCCCTCCTCCCCGGCAGCATCGCCCCGAGGTGCCGGCTGCTCCGCGGGGTGAGGTCACCCTCCGCAATCAATCATCCTTTGGGAAAGGTGGATTTGGCCCCGAACACACGAGGTGCTGCTCTTGCACAAGCTGCTGCTCCCTCTCTCCGTGGGCGGATGAATCCCAAGGATCCACCTCTCCCCGCTTCCACGCTGGTGTTTCTGTTCCCCCCGCGGTGGCACTGCCCCGCAGACCTCTCCAGTGAGTTCAGCACCTCCCCAGATCAGCCCAATTAAAGAGCAATTAAAGAGCTCAGTGATCCCAGAGAAAGGGATGAGCGGCTCCCGTGCTTGTTGTCCCCCCAGGAGGCGAGGGAAGGATGGGAATTGCTGGCTGGGGCTCCCCAGCGCCCCGGGGAGCGGGTAATTGCAGGGCAGGGGTGAGGTCGGTGTGGGATGGCAGGGATGTGTCCCAGCCCTGCTGAGCTCCACGTTCTTCCCTCCCGGATCGCTCCCTGCGACATCGGAGAGTCCCGAAATGAGCCGTGTTCCAGGAAATGGCTGCTGTGGAATTCGGTGAGGTTACAGCTACCACGGAGCTCCAAACCTCAACTATCCTCTAAAGAGCACCCTGTGGGCACAGCCAGAGGATCCCAGAACGGTTTGGGATGGAAGGGACCTTAAAGCTCATCCCATTCCTCCCCCTGCCGTGGGCAGGGACACCTTCCACTGTCCCAGGTCGCTCCAAGCCCTGTCCAGCCTGGCCTTGGACACTTGGATGGGGAATCCACAACCCTTCTGGATGCAGCCAGAGGGAGGAAGAGCCAGGGCTCTGCTCCTCCCAGTATTTGCTGCAAGGACAACAGTTATTTACCAAAACCTCAGCATCTTCCCACTGAGATTCCCAGTGCAGGAAGGGATAATCAGTCCAGCTCTGCGCTCCCCTCCCTCGCTGTCTCCCCCTTTATTCCCATTTTCAATCCATGGGTTCCTGAACTTCACTCCCTCCACGCCAGGGAAGCACTTTTCTCCCTCATTCTGGTAATTCCAGCCCTGAACACCAAACTGCCTGAGTATTTCACGTCAGGAATCCAAATCCACCTTTGGACTGCAGACAAGCACGAGCCAGTGCTCCGTCACTCCTCGTGCCTGCCCCGTTCTCCCAGAGTTTTACAGCAGATGCTTTGGGAGAAGATTGAAATGGGGCTATGGAACGCCAGGATTGGGAGAGGCTTGGGAGGCTGGGTATGGATCATACTGCCCAGGGAATGCTGCCTGCCCAATCCCGAGTTTTACACACATAATCCTGCTGGATCCAGTCCTCACGGCAAAGGCTGGGCTGCCTCGGAAGGAGCTCTTGCCGATAGATGTCAGCACAGCCTGCCCCAAATTCCCAGCAGCACTTTCTGAAGGAAAAGCAGGACCTGTCCCTCCCTTCCCAGCTGACAGGGTAGCCGTGGGACAGCGGGGTTTTATCCCACTGACCCCACAACGGAGGGAGGGCGCCGTCAGAGACCCAGGAAAAGGGAATAAGGGGATGTGAAACGAGCAGGGAGCTTGTGTCCAGGGAAACCATCACCCCTGGGTGCCTCCCAGGGAGTTTGTGTCCAGGGAAACCATCACCCCTGGGTGCCTCCCACGCCTCGGGATGACAGCACAGCCCGGGAAGGAGGGATGGGCTCCCTCTCGGGTGCAATGTGCACATGAGATGTGAGACAACACCAGTGTCAACAACCCCGTGTGCAGCTCCGGGCTTTGGAGCCTTTTTCCTGAAAAGGAAGTAAATTGGAGATGCTTTGTCTGAGCCACAGTTTGCAAATTCCTCGGCTCCAACCAAACTTAAATTGTCCGCAGGGCTGGGAAATCAAGCGTCAGGAAAAAGGAAAAAAAAAATCTCTCTTGGAAAATGCAGCCTAACTTCTGCCCAGGTTAACAGGATGCCAGCGCTGCCCTTTGGGATCATTGAAATGCAAATTGTTCTCCAGGGTGGAGGAGGGAGTACCAGGTACTACTACTGGTACCTACTGGTACTACCAGGAGGGATTTATACTCAACCCTGGAAGTGCCCAGTGCCAGGCTGCACAGGGCTTGGAGCACCCTGGGATAGTGGAACAAGTCCCCAAACCCGTACTGGGGGAAGAGGGAAACCAGAGGGAAGCCAGACCATCACTGGAACACCCAGGTCCCTTCCAGCCGCTCCTCTCCCAGCCTCCTCAGCTTTTCCCTCTGTTCTCCCTTCCCGCATGACTCCGGCCACGTCAGCCTGAGCTGTCCGAGGCAGGGCAGAGGGCACCCAGAGGGTGAGGGGTCACTCCCCGAGGGAGGGTTATGGCCGGACGCTGCCTCCCTGCCCTGCTGACTGAGCCCCCACTCCGAGGAGCCCCTTTCCCACAGCTGGGAATGGTTTTCCCCCACGGATAAAAATTCGGTGAATTTCCAAGTCCTGCAGGGCACGGAGAGCAGGGAATAGGAGAGGGGAAATGCTTTGGCCTTTGCCAGCCTGAGCCAGCCCCAGGTCCTGGGCACATCCCCACCTCCCTGGGCACATCCCCACCTCTCTGGGCGCATCCCCACCTCCCTGGGCGCATCCCCACCTCCCTGGGCCCACTCCCACCTCCCCGGGCAAGTAATCCATGGCTCCTTCAAAGCCATTCCTGGCTGCCCGCGGCACCGCATTCCTGGGAGGCAGCAGCAGCGGCACCCCAGCACCAGGCACACCTCACTCTAATTGCTGAGCTGACTCTGCCCTCTCCCCTCAGAAGCCACTCCGTGACTCTGTGACCTTGTTGGATACCGGGAGTCCCTGGAAAAGCTGTGGGAACACAGCATTGATAAGGATAAGCCAGCTGCAGGGAGGGGCAGGATGCAGCCAGGTAGGGTCAGGGGGAGGGAGGGATGTGGGAAGCTGTGGGACTCAGGAATGGGAGGCACAGGAACGGTTTCCCCTGGTAGTGGTGATCCACACCCATTTCCCACCCCACTGGCCAGTCCAGGCTTCAGGAGTAGAACCCTTCACCCCACCAGGCTCCCCTTTATTTGCAGAGAGCAAATTCCCAGGCAGGAAGTCTCCAAGAGCCACACAGACCTCGGGAAGAGGAGAGGGATCTCTTGGCTTTTCCTGCCCGGTTCAGTGAAGGCCCTTGCAGGACAAATCCCTAAAACCAGCAGATTTCCCCCATTTCCACGCGGGTTCTGTGCCTGTGTGTCCCTGGACAGATCCGTGCCAGGGTGGCCACCCAAGGATGCCACTGGAATGTGGTTTGGATCCAGACAACAAAAAGCTTCCCGAGGTTCAGCACACCCAGAGAGACCACGAGCTGGAGCTGGAGGAGGACAGAGCGTGGCAAATCCAAGGAGGGGAGGTGTGTGTTGGAAACCTGAACCCATGGATTAATCTCCTGGAAACCAGCAGTGCCTTCCCAACCGGCCGGCAGCTGACGCAACAAAAAAAATAAAACAA
>VWZT01016235.1:36974-50871 GCA_013397055.1 Pachycephala philippinensis | reverse complement strand
CACGCTCCTTGGGTTGGAGGGGGACATTCCCAGCTGCCATTCCCAGCAGGAGCTGCACCTTGGGCTGCTGGCACTGATCCCGAGCGTGGTGCCGGGATTGGGGGGATCCGCTGGGATGGTGGTGCCAGGGAGGAGGGATCTGCTGGGATGGTGGTGCTGGCATGGGGATCAGGAGGGATCCGCTGGGATGGTGGGGCTGGGATGGGGAGGGATCCGCTGGGATGGTGGTGCTGGGATCAGGAGGGATCTGCTGGGATGGAGGTGCTGGGATCGGGGGGGATCCGCTGGGATGGTGGTGCCAGGGAGGAGGGGAGAGATGGAAGTGCCCGGAGCTGCTGCCAGCCCTGCACCCCCCAGGGAAACATCTTTGGGCTGCACAGGACCTCAGTGCCCATCTGAAAGCGCAGGCAGGGACACCTTCCACTGTCCCAGGCTGCTCCAAGCCCCATCCAGCCTGGCCTTGGGCACTGCCAGGGATCCAGGGGCAGCCACAGCTGCTCTGGGCACCCTGTGCCAGGGCCTCCCCACCCTCACAGGGATCAATTCCTTCCCAAGATCCCATCCAGCCCTGCCCTCTGGCAGTGGGAAGCCATTCCCTGTGTCCTCTCCCTCCATCCCTTGTCCCCAGTCCCTCTCCAGCTCTCCTGGAGCCCCTTCAGGCACTGGAAGGGGTTCTGAGCTCTCCCTGGAGCTTTCTCCTCTCCAGGTGAATGCTCCCAGCTCTCCCATCTCCATCTCCTGATTCCCTGGAATGTCACTGTCCTGCTCCCTGCGGTGCAGGGGCTGGCTGCAGCCAAACCCCGGGGATATTGAGCAGGGCTGGGTGCTGGGAGGAGAGCCCATCCTGCCAAACAAACATTCCAGCTTCCACCGCTCCCTCGGGTTTGTCAGACCCACAGATCACTGCCATTACTCATCCCAGTGGTGCCACCAACCCCGGGCTCCGTGGCAACAAAAACAATAAATTCAGAGCTTAAAATTAGTCACTCCTCCAGAGAAGGATCGATATCCCTGGCACAAGAGTCGCATTCCTTTGCTGCTTTTCCGTTTCTGCATTCCTGAGCCTCCTGACATCGTTTTCCGACGGTGATTTCACCCAGTGAGTCATCGCCCTGCTATGACCTCGCAGGTTCCTGCACAGAAGAACTCAGTGACTCCTGCAAACATCACCCAAAAAATCCCCGAATACAGAGGATTTCTGCCCCTGGACACCCAGCATTATTCGTATTTCATGTCCTGCAGCTCTGCAGATTCAGTCAAATCCTCTGGAAGAGCGACAGCTCGTCCCCAGCTCGCTCTGAGCTGTGTGATCCCTGCCCTCCCCACGGCAGCACCTTCCATCCATCATTCCTCATCCAGCACTTCTGCCATTCCTCCCTTCAGGACTGAGAGCAGACAGGCTGACCTCCAACTGCTTAAAATTCCCCTCCCTGCCCGTTTGTGCTCCTGCGAGCGCTTCTGGGACAGTTCTAGCAATTCTTGGAAGAGAGAGCAGCCCCAGACAAAGCTTTGATGGCAGCGGTAACTCGTGCCTGGGCGCTGACGTCTTCCCACAAAAACCTGCAAATCACTCATCCCAAAAAAGGGCTTTGTGAGTCCTCCCTGCACCCCTCCCCACACCTCCTGCTTCCTCCACCTCAGCTCACCGTCATCCCTTGGGATTTTAGGTGACGGTTCAGAGATTTCAGTTTGGATTTCCGGCATTTGGAATCTCGCCCGCGGGCACGGAGCGCCGCTGCGGGGAAAGCAGAGGCTGCAGATCTGGGCAGCTGCTCACAAACCAATCCGTTTAAGTCAGCAAACAAGTTAATCCAGATTAGCTTTGTGCCCACAAAGTGCATTAATAACGCTGCCGTGGCCACCGGGGCCGGGCAGAGCCGGGGCACTGTCACCGAGCGAGGCTAACGCGGATTACATGCTCCGGGGGCACTGGATTTAGGCAGACAACTCATCCTGGAGCCAGGAAGCCCGTGGCAGGCAGCAGGATCAAGGAAAGAGCACACAGAGCTCTTTGGGGCAGCTCTGAGCCTTTTCCAGGGAATTTCCAGCTGGCCTGAGCACGGCAGTCGCAAAAACACTGCTAATATTGAGGGGAAATACACGAAGATGTGAAGGTGTTAATAAGCACTTCACTAACGCTGCTAAAACCGAGCTGTGAACTGTGAGCCGTGAACTGAGGTGCCTTTTCATCCTCCAGGAAGAGAGGATATCTCGGCAGAGCACAATGACTCCAGCAGAGCTCCCTGTGGTGTCTCCCGGCCCTGCCTTGGCAGGAGGCAGTGCAGCGCCTGCCTCATGAATTATTACTGGGGAAGATGAAAATGTGGTGCCTGCTGCTCTTGGGAAGGCAGGGCTCGCACCGTGTTTGTTTTCCCTCAGAAAAATGCAGTTTGCTCCCTGGAAGAGCTGTCTCCCAGAGGGCTCAGACCCCGCGCCAGAGTCGCAGGATGGAATTTTTGTGGTGTTTTTTTTTGGCAGGGCTGAGGCAGCTCGGTGCTACTGCACTGCAAAGAACAGGGTTTATTTCAGTATCTTTCCCTCAAAGACACTTTTTTTCATTTCCCTCTCTGCTCTCTTCCAGAATCTTGGAAGCAGGGGAAGATTCACCCAAACACTGAGTGGTGCTGTGGACTGAATCGCTCCCTTCCGGCAGCAAATCCACCTGAGGCTCTGCTTGGTTCTGGTCCCAGTACTTTGGAAAACTCCCAATTTTCCTCACAGATGTAGAGGACCTGTGCAAGCAGCTGGTGTCATCCCTGAGAGCTGCACTTCCCAAAACTCACCGGCTTTGGTGGGAATGACTCGAGTCCGGTGGCTGAGGGGGGGACACAAAGCTCAGGCTCAGATCCTGGGGCAGCTCTGGGACCCTCAGGACAAGGGACATGAAGGGGCTGGAGTGAGTCCAGGGCAGGGAATGGAGCTGGGAAGGGGCTGGAGCTCCAGGAGAGGCTGAGGGAGCTGGGAAAAGGGCTCAGCCTGGAGAAAAGGAGGCTCAGGGGGACCTTGTGGCTCTGCACAACTCCCTGACAGGAGGGGGCAGCCGGGGGGGTCGGGCTCTGCTCCCAGGGAACAGGGACAGGAGGAGAGGGAACGGCCTCAGGCTGGGCCAGGGGAGGCTCAGGGTGGACATTGGGGAAAATCCTTCATGGAAAGGGTGCTCAGGCACTGGCACAGGCTGCCCAGGGCAGTGCTGGAGTCCCCATCCCTGGCAGCGTCCCAAGGCGTGTGGATGTGGCACTTGGGGACACGTTTAGCTCAAGGGCTGACTCCATGATCTGGGAGAGTTTTCCAACCTTAGCTCCAAGAAGGGGAACTGCAGAAACATCCCTGCACAGCCAGGAAGCCACAATCCCACCCCACCAGCATTTCCTGGGATCAAGGAGCCCACCAGCACCAGCACCACCCAGATCCCCGTTCCTGTGCCAAGTGCTGGCAGAGCCGTGGGGCGAACACCGAGGGGCACATGTGGCACTGCCAGGGCCTGAGGGAGGCAGCTCCTGGCAGAATTCCCAAAGGATACTCACTGTGGGAGAAGCGCTGGGTGATGGGGGTGCCGGGGTAGGGGTAGGTGCGGCTCTCCCACTGGATGTTCCCTTCCTGCACCGCCTTGATGAAGCCGTGGTAGCACTGATGGGCCACGCCTGGGGAGAGAACAGCGCCGTCAGCAGATCTGGGACAGCGGGAACACACTGTGCCTGCTCGGGGATGGCAGCTCCACGGAACCCGGGCTGGGGTGGGAACACGCCGGGAACTCGGGCGTTAAAGAGAATAAAGCAAGGGAACTCTGCAAATGTGGAAATCAGCACCGTGCACTGCCCCGGGTCACGCCAGCCCCGGCAGCTCCGGCGCGGGAAGCAGAGCCTTTGGGAAAGGAAGGAAGCACCGGGATGCTCTGGAGAGCTGTGTTCAGCCCTCCCTGCTGGGCTGAGGCCTAAAGAGCCAGCCTAGACACAGAGACTGGGCAGGAGGAAGGGAATAAAGGTGGATATTTATTTGAAAGGCCTTCAGAGGCACACCCTGGGCAGGCCAAAGGCTGCACCCAAGATGGACCCCAAGTCACGAGTTCTTCACACTTTTATAGCTTTGGTCCATTTGCATCTCAACTCAATTCACCAATTAAACTTTAGCTAATTATGGAATTTCCCCTCAGCTTGCCCCCCTTCTCAAGATGCTGGGTTACACATTTTGGGCCTAGGCTGGGCTGGGTGTCCTTGGAGAGCAGCCTGGAGAGGCTTTGTTCTGTCTGTCTCAGCATGAGAGAGCAGCAGCTCCCAGGCTGCAGGACACTGCAGAGTTACACACTGGGAATACAGGATTTGAAAAATATACAAGTTAAAACATAAGGCATCAGTGCCACAGCTCCTTGTTCCCTCCTCACACCCCGAGGGGCAGCGTCCCTTCCCTCGAGGAACCTCCGAGGACAAATAATGTGCAATAATCAATTTTTAAGTGTGGATGCAGCTACTGCTCAGGCACCTGAAAAAAGTAGGAGAGGAGATATCAGTGATAAAAATCAGCAGAGATGCTCCAAGGCTGCCCTCACTCTGTGTGAAGGTGCTGGGAGAGGCCAGAGGAGACAAAAGGGTCTGGAGAAGGTTTTTGGCAGCAGCAGCAGCTCAGCAGACACTCGGTGGCACCAGCACTGAGGATGCCACAACCTGCCAAGAGCTGTTCCCCAAGCCCCGTGCCAGGAACACCCCCAGCAAGAAATCCCAATCTGGGATATAAAGCAGGAAGGGTTTTTTTTAATAAAAAAATAAAGCCTGGGGTCCTCCAGGAGCTGATCCCTGAGAATCACACGGGAAACGGAACGAGAGCTCCAGGACTGCACAGCAGATGTATCCTGGCAAACAGGAAAAATTAACCAGAAGAACACAAATCAATTGTTCACCTCGAGTGACCTCCCTGGGCACAGCTCACAGGTGCTGCTCACAGACCCTTTTTTGGCTGGAATTGCCCCAGAAGGGCCCAGCTGCCCAGCACCACTCGTCCCCTGAGAGGTGACACAGCCCAAGGCCACGCTGTGCCTCGGGCTGCTCATCCCTGCACTGCGGGGGTGATTCCACATCCCTCTGGGGTGATCCCAGCTCTTTGTCCATTCCAGCTGCATCCCTTGCCCACTCTGGGGCTGCAGCACTCAGAAAAGGCCTTTCCCCAGGGCTGTGGGCAGCTGCTGCCCCAAAATTATGACAAAAAGAGTAATTTTGGGCCATGTTCCCTGCTGGGGTAGCTGTGTTTTTTTAACCTGCAGCTCTGGGCAAAGTAGGAAATGCCTGGAATGTGAGCAATGCTTCCAGGTGAGGAGAAATCCATAAATGAGCCATCACCCCACAAACGGCCAAGGGCACTCCTCACCTGACACAGCTCCGTGTTTTCCACAAGGAACACGTTCCCCTCGTGCAGAACGTGTCCCATTTCCTAGGATTTAACTGTGCCCTCCTCTGAAACTCGTTTTTTAAATGAAGCTCGTGATTAAAGCGTGCACCCAACAGAACCGTACCAGAAACCACCCCGTGCATTAAAATAAAGCGAAGCAGGAGGTTCTGTTTGTATCCTTGTCCAAATTCTCCCTCCTCATTTGCTGTCTCATCCTTCTCCAGCACTAAAGTACCCCCATGAGGCTCTGGAATGAACGCTGTGCGGAGGCAAAGGGAGGATCCGTGTCTCAGGGCTACTCTTTCGGGAAGCTGGAATATGCACATCTCTGCTCATGCAGATTTTATCCTCCTCTTATCTCCAGCTGAGCTGTAAGAACCAGAGCCGGGGCTGTTCCAGCCGAAAGCAGCAGCTTTGGGAACGTTAATTACCGAGCAAGACGCAAACGAAGCACAATTAAAGCTCCATTAGCCATGGGACGCTGGCAGGGGCTCCAGGGAGGAAGCTGCACTCCAAGGTCACCAATGCTGCACTGGGAGCATCCCGAGGTACCCGAGCAGCTGTCCTGGGCCTTGGGCTTTGCTTCAGTTTGGGCTGGAAGGGACCTCAGAGCTCATCCAGCTCCAACCCCTGCCATGGGTGGGACTTTCAGCTGTCCAGGGTCACTCCCAGCCCTGTCCAGCCTGGCCTTGGGCACTGCCAGGGATGGGAATCCACGGCCTCTCTGCATTTCTACCCCATCCAGCCTGGCCTTGGGCACTGCCAGGGGTGGGAATCGACAGCCTCTCTGGGATTTCTACCCTGAGAGAGGCTGAGGGGTTCAATTGTGCACCGCTACAGCCCTGCCTTGGGCAAAGCCAGTGATCCCAGGGATGTTGGATTGCTCTGGGATTTCACACAAGGCAGATTTCATTTGAGGGGAAAACGAGAGGCAAAGGTAAAAGGGAGCTGGGCTAGAAATCCCCAATTAAAGAAAGGCACTGCCATCACTGTACCTTTGATCAGTCGATACCACTGTTTGCAGACAAGGGCGGCGGTTTTGTGCTCCTGGTAGGGAGAGAGGAAGGACAGGATATATTCCAAAACCTCTTCTGGGAGCTCCAGCATCGATCTGTTGTGTCGGGGCTCCTCGGGCTCCAGCTCGGCGTGGGGCTCGTCCTCCTGCTCCATCGTCCCTTCCACCACGGCGTCCTCGGGGTCCACGGCCATGAAGCCATCGTCGTCACTGTCCGAGGAGCTGGCCATGGCATTCCACGTCAGCGCTGGGGAAAGGGACAGCGGGGGTCACACAGGGAGCCACGAGGTGTCACACCAGAGGGCTCTGGCACAGCACACACCGGGGGGAGGACGTGGGTGCTGCAGCTCTGCAGCAGTGCAGGGAGGTTTAGGAACAGCATTTCCCAGGTCACTCCATCTCTCCCCACCCTGCTGCTGCCTCCCGTTGGAAGCAGAGAGCCAAAGCAAACCCCTGGAGCTGCCGTGCCCTCGCCCTGCCCTGCCCTGCACCGTGGGGCCCAGCTGGGAAGGGAAAGGGATCCCTGTGGGATCCCACCCGAGGTGAGACGGGAGCACAGCGACATTCACAGTCCCTCAAGCCCTGTGGAACCTGTTCTGCCAGCGAGGCTGTTTCACCCCAAACAACTCCTTGTGGGGGAGAAATTCCCTGCCTCCTTTACACCCTGCTCTTCCTTTCGTTTGTGAAATACCTGCACCACGCAGCCCTGGCTGGCACAAGGTGAGGAAAGCCAATCCCCCGGGATTTACTGCTGCTGGAAGGCTGGGATATCAGAGGTTGTGTCTCCAGCCATTCCCAACACCCCGAGCGTAAGGCGACGCCTCGATGACAGAAATGTATCATGAAATAAATCCACCTTAACGAGGGGCTGTGTCCAGCTCGGGCAGCTGGCACCCCATGAGGTTGAATCCAGACCAGGACAAATCCCTGGACTCGGTTTCCCGGGAAGCAGTCAGCCTGTCTGGAGGAGAGCAGCAACAGTTCTCCTTCCGAGGTGGCTGAGCAAAGACCGAGGGAGGCAGCTGCTCCCTGAGTGCTCCTGGATCCACAGCCCGAACCCTGGAACAGCTCCCGGGGATGACACAGGGCTTTCTTCTCCAGAAATTCCCTGTTTATTCTTTCCTAGCATGAGGAGAGGACACAAACCCCAGGAACAGCTCCCGAGGATGACACGGGGCTTTCTTCTCCAGAAATTCCCTGTTTATCCTTTCCTAGCACAGGGAAAGGACCCAAACCTCAGGAACAGCTCCCGAGGATGATATGGGGTTTTCTTTTCCAGAAATTCCCTGTTTATCCTTTCCTAGCACAGGGAAAGGACCCAAACCTCAGGAACAGCTCCCGAGGATGATATGGGGTTTTCTTTTCCAGAAATTCCCTGTTTATCCTTTCCTAGCACGAGGAAAGGACCCAATCCAGGGCGAGTTCCCAGTCCTTGCATCACTCAGTGTGAGTTTCTCCCAAGCCCACAGGGCAGAGGCTGCCCAGCCATCCCCGGTCCTGAACTGACCACGATTATTGGATGCAGATCCACACATTCCAGCAGGATAAATCCAACCTGCAGCAAGCCCAGGAAGCAAGCCAGCTCCTCGAGAGGGAAGGCAAGACACAGCTTTTCACCAACATCCTCCAATATGAGAATATTATTGTATTTTCCAAACCCTTACTACCCCAGAAGATCCAGCTGGAAGGAAGTTAGGCTATTGGTGTCATGGTTTAATGTGGGTTACTCAGCAGGATAAATATCCTGATATAGAAAGACCCTGATATAGAAATATCCTGATATAGAAATACCCTGATGTAGAAATAGAAATACATATAGATATAGAAATACCCAGATGTAGAAATATCCTAATGTAGAAATACCCTGATACAGAAAATATCCTGATACAGAAATACCCTGATATAGAAATACCCCACTACAGAAACACCGTGATACAGAAATACCCTGATATAGAAATATCCTGATACAGAAATACCCTGATACAGAAATACCCTGATACAGAAATACCCTGATGTAGAAATGCCCTGCTACAGAAATATCCTGATGAACAAAGCCCATTAAACCACATCAACGCAGGTCATTGACCTGATCTATAAACGTGGCTTATTTATCAGGAATAGCCTGAGCTGCTGGTACCAATCCAGAGTTTTCCCATCCCGGCAGAGCCGTGGGAATAGCGGGCGGTGGAGACACAGAGTGGAAAAGCTTTCCATGGCAACCAGGAAAATGACAGCACCAGTCCCCACTTGTGGCAGGTTCCCTGATGCAGCAGCTTTGGAGAATCCGCAGCGCTGTCAATCCTTGGGAGAAGGCACAGCAGAACTCATATCCCGGCAGATGCTCCGCACGTTCCTGTGTCAGAAATCCCTCAGAAATCCCTGCTGGAGTCAGTGTTGTGACAGGGGAGGCTGCAACCCAAATGCTGTGACACAGGAGCTGCTGCTGCTGCCAGGAACCCGCCTGACGCGGCAGAAAAGACACCAATTCCCGGGGAATGAGGGGTGGAAAACGGGGGGAAGAAAGGAAAAGTGGAGTTGTGCTAAAAAATGAAAGAATGGAGATTTGAGCCTCTTCCAAGCACAGGCAGCCATGGCTGGGAAGTGCCTGTCCTGGATTCCATCCAGGTGCTCCAGCCTCGGGATGCTTGGAGGGTCTGTCCCTCCCTCCCAGCCTGGGAACACGGAGCAGCTCCACAGGAGACAGAGGTTTCACACCCTAAAATGTGCCAGAATCCTGAGCAGAGGATGTTTGAATCCTGAGCAGGAGGGTGTTTCAATCTGGCCCAGGGACAGCGGGACCCTTTGGATGGTGATGCCACAGCTGGGGGGTTCTCAGCACCACATGTGATCCCGAAAACTTTTATTTCTCCTTTATCTGTCCTCTAAATAACGCCCAAATCCCGCTGCAGGGAGTCATGGGAAGTGCAGGAATGCACACCCACTAGAAAGAGGGGTTTTCCAGCTAGGAAATCCCAATTTGGATCCTCTGGAGCGGCCTCGGGAATAACCCAACGCGGCAGGCTGATCCCAGGCACAGAACAACAAAAACCATCTTCAAGGCCGGTTTTAGAACAGCGGGAGGAGCCTCAAACAGCAGATCTGAGGATGGAGAAGCTCCACTGAGCCTCGTCTGCTCTTCCCAAGCCACTTGATAGTATTATAAATATTCCAAAGCATCTCCTTTGCTAAATCCGTGTTTCCTAAAAGTCTGAGCATAAGGAACAACCATCCTCGGGGTTTTCACACCCACGCCGTGTTCTTTTTCGGAAGAGAAGCAAGGCCAGCAATAAACTCAACTCCCAAAAGGCAGCTCGCTGTCAAAATAACCCTCCAAGCTTGACCTGCCACGGACGTGGATTTTGTTTGGAATGGCAAGCTGGGAATAACCAGCCCTGGACTGCAGAGCAAAGCCCTGACCTAAAACCCTGCTCCACTTCAGAAAAAAGGAAAAAGAACCCAGGCAGCTGGCAAGAACGAGCTCAAGCATCCCAGCAGCTCCTGCTGCCAGTTATTCAGCAGATCCATGGGGGAAAATCCCACACCTGGGGTTTTGCTGGTTATTCCAAGGGCAGAACCGAGCATTCCTGCATTTTTTGGGGATGCAAGAGGTGCTTCCTGCCTCATCCTGGCTCTGCAGGTGCTCCCTGCTTTGCACCTGGGCTAAAATGAATCCCTGAGCACTCAAAAAGCTGCAGCAAAGAGATTGGAGCAGTTGTGTCTCATCCCAAAGTAGCTGCAGTCCAATGAACTCCGGGATTGGATGGATCCCTGAAAACACCCACACAGCCCCCCAAACATTCCCTGATATTCTCCCCTCCTGATCCCAGAGAAATGCCTCTCAATTCCAGACCCAGGAAGGTTTTGGGGCGCTCAGGAATCAGCCTGGAGCCGGAGCAAGGAGGAACTGCAGCTGCCTCCCAGAACCCGAAAGGAAGCGCTGGAAGGGCGCAGGGAGCGGAGCTCTGCCGGCGCCGATGGAATTTGCCTGCCCTTTCCCAAGAGCTGCGTCTCTGCCAGCTGGCAAAACATCTCATAATCCTTTTCCTCTTCTCACAGCACTTCAATCTTCCCTCTCTCCCCCCTCCTGAAATTAGTTAAGAACCTGCTATTTATTCCTAAAGTAATTATCTGGAACAAACAGCTGAAGAACATTAAATGCAGGCATAAATAACCCCACCGGGTGGGAGCACTGCTCAAAACCTGCTCCCGTAAATCCCCTCCTGATCCAAGGAGCTTTTCCTACCTGCAGGCGCCTCTCCCGGCCCCACGGACCCCAAATCCCAGCCGTGGGTGGCACTGGTGGTTCCCATCCCGAGCTGCCTCCTCTTCTCCACAACTTCCAGCTGCTTGAAGAAGTGCTGGAACCCACAGGGTTTTTGACCTGCCCTTTTTCCCCCTCTTTTATGGATTTTAAGGGAAAAAAGCCTCCAGGGGAAACCTGTTGAGTGGCAGTGAGAGGCTGAGCCCCGGTCCTGAGTCAGAGCTCTTCACACACAGGGAATGCCCATCCTCACAGGCCACGGGAGGTGCAGGAGCTGCACTGTTCCCACCGGGAACAAAACATTCCAGGCGTGTGTGAAAGGAGCCAGCCCCGGCTGGCCAAGGGCTCGGGCTGCAGGAGAGAGGGATTTAATTGCACGTGGTAATTTAGGGGTGAAGGAGAGAGGGATTTAATTGCTCTGCTGGTAATTTAGGGGTGGAAGGCAGTGACTGTGTCCAACCTGCTCCAGACTCTTCCTCATGCTCTGGAATTGCCTCTTCCGCGTGCCAGCGGCTCCGGGGGCACCTGGGGAGACACTCACCCTTCTGGCTGATTCTCTTCCCCAAATAAAATAAAAACCCTCTTCCATCAGACAGAAACGGTTCCTTTTCCCTTGAAAAAAATCCCATCTGTGTAAGAAGGATTCTTTCTACATTTTTTAGTATTTCAGTGTTTGTCTCCCCAGCTGTGCCATCAAGGACTTCACCTGCAGCTCTCCCTGCTCCCTCAAAGAAGCCCCGAGGACTTTTCTGGGGTGAAAAGAGGAAAATCCAGCACTGTTTCTGAGGAGAAGCACAGTATTTTATAAAAGCAGCAGCACAGGGAGTGAAAGGTCTGTAGGGATAAACACCACGAAATAAAACGATGTTTCCAGTCCTCCCAAACCTGCAGCAGCTGGAGCTGATCCTCTTGGAAATAAACTGCCAGGCAAGCTCAACAATGGGGTAAAAAAAGCAGATTTTGGTAAAAAAAAAGGAAATAAAGCCTCTGGGAAGCTGTGGGATGATATATCCCACAATATCCCGTCTGTGCTGAGCGAGACCTTGGGAGCACCAGCACCAGGGATGCTCCTTATCCCTGCAAAACAGGCAATTCCAAAAGTGCTTCCAAGATCAGCTTTTCCCCTTTTTTTCCTTCCCAACAGGAAATTGTTTTTCTTTCATGCAAATCACCCAGGAAAAGAGAGGATTCCTAAATTCCATCATTTCCCTGTCATCACAAGCTCCCTGTGCTGGTTTTGCCTGTTACAACAGTAGGTTTAGGGACTTTGGGAAAACATTCCAGATTCCCTCATTTTTACTGCTGCCCATCGTCCTGGAACAGCACGGCTGCAGCTGAATTTTGGTTGGTATTTCTGCTTAATAAAAAGGTGTAAAGATCCCAGGAATTCCTGCCAGCCCGGTGCTGAGCTGACCCTCCTCTATTCCAGATTCCTGCTGGTGTTTTTCCAAGCTTTCAGTTAAAAAATGAGCAGCAATGCAACATTACACAGCAGGATTTACTGCACAAACAGCACAGCGAGCTACCAATAAATCCTGCTGGATCTGTTTTCCCACAAAATTAACGATCTGAAAACCCGGAATGAAAATGGGGGGGTTTATTCTGGATTTATTACTGGGATACAGATCAGGGAGTGGGTGTTTGAGGGAATTTTTGGTGTGGGGTTCTCAGGAAAAGGGGTTTAGGAAAAGCAGAGTTTAATGACACCACACTTGAGGTGTGTGTAGGGAAATCATTATTATTGTCATTACTATTATTACAAAACCTCAGAAATGGCTCCAAAGCTTAATAAAATATTAATAAATATTATTAAATACGCAGGAAATTTATAATGGAACCATGAGGAAAACACTCCAACTGACCCAAAAATCCAGCCCCGTTCTGCTCACGAGGAAAACAAGTCCGAAAACACAATTCCTGCGAGTTCTGTATTTCCCTTTCCACACCAAAAAGGACAATTCTTAACTATCCCTTCAGAATGCCATGAAAAAAGCCAAAATCTCCAGCATCCACCAACCCCTCCCCTTGTTCTGGATGTGTTTGGGATTTGGAGAATTCCCAGGTTTTTGGACAATATTATTACCCTCAAAACACCTTAATTTGTTTCAAAGCTGCCAAACCCTGGCCTGCCAAGCCCTGGCAGCACAAGAGGAGCTGCTCAGGTGCAATAATCGGCTGTTCCCTCTTCCCGTGCTCCTGAAATCCCCGAAATTTTGTGGGAAACGAGGAGGATTTCGGGCTCACACACTCCCTCTGCCGGCTCCCGCCAAGCCCTTCGTTCCAATTATCCTCACCTCAACTTTTCCCAGCAAACAAATCCCGTTTCATTCGCAAACTGAACTCCTTGTGAGCCCCAGAACCCAGAATAATCCCTCATCAAGCACATAAAACGCTTTGAGGCCGGGAAATTTAGGTTTTTCCAAGGAGAAGGGCCAGCTGCTCCTCCTGGTGTAACATCCGCCGTGGGAGGATGAACTTTACAGGATGAAAACATCTGATGGGATTTATCCAAACCTGCTCAGGACGATTTCTTGGCAGGAATTCCTGAGCAGACACACACCAGGAGATCCTGGGCATTCCTGTCACCTCTCCCTTCATGAGGAGAGCACAGGAGCACCCGGACAAGCTCTTGGAAATCATTTGAAGGACAATTATTTGGAGGACAGCCTGTGGGAATGTCACAGCATTCCCTGAGTTCTCCAGACACCTGAAACCTCCCAAAGTCACCCAAATTGGTTCATCTGCACACACGAAGGGAATTTATGACGGAACCGCGAGGAAAAGGCGGCCGCTGACCTAAAATCCAGCCCACTCCTGCTCGTCTGAGAGATCAGCCTGAAACCACGGCTCCTGCAAGCTCTGCGTTCCCCTTTCCATCCAGCCCACTGCCCACGTCCGCCTTCCAGCCGCCCAGGCGGAATAATCAAATGCAAAACGTGGAACTGTCTGAGGAAAGGGTTTGTTAACAAAACATCCGAACACTCTGAAAGACTTAATTCCCCATTTTCTGACGGGCTGCATTAGGTGCCTGTGGGGTTATTTTGTTCAGATTTGTTCTGTGCCCAGCAGAACTGAGGGATGCCGAGGGCGTCTCCCAAGCACATGTCCCGTGAGCGGTGCCACGGGAAAGGTGAGCGCCGGAGCTTCCGAGGCCTGGAGAGCCCTGGAGCTCCTACACCCCTGGAGCACATCCACCTGAGAGCACATCCACCTGAGAGCACATCCTCCCCCGGAGCACATCCACC
>VWZT01016231.1:52210-80979 GCA_013397055.1 Pachycephala philippinensis | reverse complement strand
CACATCTTTATTAGATTCTTCCCTTTCCCTCCTGGGTTCATTCTCCTGGTTTGGGGGATCCGTGAGCTGTAGAAAGCAATGCTCCCTTCAGTGGGAAAACTGAGGTTTGCTTTTGTACAGACTTTTTTATTGTCTTCTTAGTGAGGCTGTTGATCTTTTAACAAATCTGTGACAGAAATATTCCCCATCAGTTCCTAGCTCTGTCCATCTAGTTTTTCGAGCAAAATACTCAGTGATGGTCTTTCTTAACAAAAGGGAAATTCTTTGTAAAGTTCAAGCAGAGAGAACACAATTTATCCTTTCTGTTGTGGTGAAGAGGTCGTGGTGAGAAATTCTGTGTGTGGATATCACTTAAAATCTTCAGGCAGAAATATCATTCTTGGCTTATTCTGTGATCATCGAATGTGTGGTCGAGCTGGCAGATCTACTCAGAAAGTTTAATTTAAAGTTTTGAGTGTGTAAATGTGGCAAGTTTTTTGGTGTCTCTTAGGGCTGGGTGTGTCCTGTTGACTCAAAATATATGCAAGAAATTACAGTGTTGATGCCTAAAGAGGCCAACCTAGAAACAGAGACTGGACAGGAGGAAGGGAATAAAGGTGGATATTTATTAGAAAGGCCTTCAGAGGCACACCCTGGGCAGGCCAAAGGCTGCACCCAAGATGGACCCCGAGTCACGAGTTCTTCACACTTTTATAGCTTTGCTCCATTGCATATCAGCATAAATTCACCAATTAAACTTTAGCTAATGATGGAATTTCCCCTCAGCTTGCCCCCCTTCTCAAGATGCTGGGTTACACATTTTGGGCCTAGGCCGGGCTGGGTGTCCTTGGAGAGCAGCCTGGAGAGGCTTTGTTCTGTCTGTCTCAGCATGAGAGAGCAGCAGCTCCCAGGCTGCAGGACACTGCAGAGTTACACACTGGGAATGCAGAACTTGAAACATATAAAAGTTAAAACCTAAGGCATCAGTGTAAGGTAAAATGCTGAGCAGGTCCTTGCATTCTGTGGGTTATAACAGAGGATGATGCAGTGATCTACCCCAAGGATTCGGGATCAGAGCCAGGGAGGAGGCAGCTCCTGTGGTGTTGTCATTGCCAGAGCAGATATTTAAGAAAAAACCTGTGGTTTGGTCAAAGTGGGGTGGGAAGAAGCAACAACCTGTTCCTTAATGTTCCCTGAAGGGCCTTAAAGAAGTGGCTGGACTGGAAGAAGGGCTGGCTCCTCAAGGATGGGAGCAGAAAGCCACAGTGTGAAACTCAGACCCAAATTTAGCAGGAGAAAGAAGAACAGCTCTGACCGAAGGTGCGGTGAGTGAGAAGAAATAGTACAAGGAAATTTGTGCATTGATTTAATTGCACTTTGAGAAAGTGCTCGAAGTGGCAAATCAGTGAAAAAAGTATCTTGTGCATTTGGAGGAGGAATAATGGCCCTGGCAGTCCCATTTCACCCATGGGTGGTAGCTCCAGCCGTTCACATTAAATGATCTGAAGACCAAGCCTGGACTAGGTAGAGGAGAGGAGTGTAAACCATGAGTATTGGTGTTCCTTAGAACATGCTCCTGAAATTACTTTGCTGGCTTTTCAGTGGTCCCTTCCAAATTTAAATTTTATCTTCATAAAAAGCTTGGCTTCATCCTTTACATTTCTGGGTATCTAAAGCCATGGATAGCTTGTAGTGAGAAATCTTCCCAAGGCCACCCGTATACCAGCTAATTTTGCTAATTTGCTGACTTCAGGGAAGGAAATTCGGTCTTTCAGTTCTCCAGTGATCTCCATCTGTTCTGTCCAGGCCTTCTCTTTAGATCAAGCTGATGTGGTCTCTCAAGAGAAACTGGAGAGGCCAGGAGAGGTTTGTGGTGAAAATCCAAAGGTGGCTGATCAAGCAAGGCTGATAGTAATGGTCCCGACTGGTTTTGACAGGGACTCCACATAAAAATCCTTGTCCCTATGATGCCTTATGTTTTAACTTTTATATGTTTCAAGTTGTGCATTCCCAGTGTGTAACTCTGCAGTGTCCTGCAGCCTGGGAGCTGCTGCTCTCTCATGCTGAGACAGACAGAACAAAGCCTCTCCAGGCTGCTCTCCAAGGACACCCAGCCCGGCCTAGGCCCAAAATGTGTAACCCAGCATCTTGAGAAGGGGGGCAAGCTGAGGGGAAATTCCATCATTAGCTAAAGTTTAATTGGTGAAATTGGGTTGAGATGCAAATGGAGCAAAGCTATAAAAGTGTGAAGAACTCGTGACTCGGGGTCCATCTTGGGTGCAGCCTTTGGCCTGCCCAGGGTGTGCCTCTGAAGGCCTTTCAAATAAATATCCACCTTTATTCCCTTACTCCTGTCTAGTCTCTGTTTCTAGGCTGACCTCTTAACGCGTCAGCTACAACACCTAGTGGAGGACCTGACCTGATCCTCCTTATAAACCAAAGCCTTTAGGATTACACATTTCAAATGAGGGGGAGGGAGGAAGGAGACACCTCCTGAAGAGCTCTGTGTGTGCATTAGAAAAGCCAGCAAAGCCCTGTGAGAGCTGTGACGTGATCTGATCTCAGTGAGTCAGATATGAAATGAGATTTTGAGCCAGTTTCTTGGGACTGACAGCCTTGTGGTGGTGGTTGCTTTCAGCACATCTTGCTTGGCCAGAGGATGGTACCATCATCTTGTTTTTCAGGGGTCTGAAAAGAATCAGCCTGGTACCAGGCAGGACAAGGTGAAGAGGCAGGACCAGCTTAATGTATGAAATGATTTGGTTTCACCCAGAATTGGATTCACCTGGGAAAGGTCAGCCATGGCTTCAGGTCATAAATGTGTAAAGAGGGCTCACGATGAAGTAGCAAAATCCTCGGAATACAGCCCAAAGAAACTGGTGTCAAATTTGCACACTTTCTGCCTCAGCAAGTTGAATCTTTCAGGTTTCTGAGGGCTGGTGAAGGTGTAGGAACAGGATTTTCTCATTCATATTGCAGTGGATTCTTTCCATGTTCTAGAAGTGAATCAATTATTTGTTATCCCACCTGGCATGCTTGGGGCACCAAAATATTCCAAAGGATGGAGAAAAATGTGGACAGTCAATTACAACTGCTGTCAAACCATGGAGATGACACGGTGCTGTGCTGGTCTATCTGAGAACCTAATGAAAATATGGTGTGTTGGTCAGAATTTCTCTCGTTTTAGGAATCTAAACTTAAAAATGACTGTGTTTCTGAATGTTAACCATGGTATTGCCAAAAATTACCCAGCTTTGTGACTGAATGCTGACTTGACATGGTGGCTGCCTTTTCCCACGAGGAACTTGGGTTCCTGGTTGGATTAGGTCTGGAAGAGTTTTGCAGTCTCACCTGCAGGTCTCTCAGCTGCAGGTTGGGAGAGGAGCCTCCAGACAGAGCTGAGGGGCTCGTGCAGGCAAAAAGGGATTTCAGGGATTTCAGATGCCCAAAGGGAGAACGGGATGTGAGACCAGACCAGCACTTGCTGGGTCTGTGCTTCATGGACCGACACTCCCTGGCTCATGGATGGTGGGTTCACCAACACCACAGAGAGAGGCTGACCAGCCTTTGCAAGAGGGATCTGTGGTAGGAATCAGCCAGGCTTGGACACTCCTGAGCTGCTTTTGGGTGCTGGCAGTAAAACAAGGGGTGAGTATCGCTTTCACTGCCTGTACAGCGAGAGAAACCTGTCACAGCCTTTTCTCTGAACCTGCCACATAACAGACTGTCAAATGTCACCCAGCTGAGGTCTGTAGACTGCAAATATTTTCCCCAAATATGATGGTTTTTTCCCTACTTCTTCCTGCCTGCCTGACTGAGCAACCTGCCACAGTTCATCAGCACTGTGGAAAAGAAGGTGATGTGCCACCGAGGTAAAGGAGATTTCTTTATTAAAGAAGTATATTCCTTTTAGCACGCAGCCCTGCTCTCCCTTGGGTGCTGACACAAGAGGATGGCATGGATAAAGAGCTGAAATTAAGCCAGAGCCATGGCAGGGGGGCTCAGGGGACTGCCCCATTTTATCTTGCTGCATCTGAGGCATCGAAGCGCTGTCTCTTTGTGAGTGAACACTGTGAACATGCAATAGTAGGTACCGTATGCTAACTAAAAACCTAATGTGTTATTCCTGGCTTTTATATACCTGGTTACCCATGGATAAAGCTATATGATATTTATTACAGCAGGGCAAGACTGCTTTGTAATCTGAATATGCTGCCTTCACACCAGTGGCTTGAACAAAGTGTTTCTTCATTTCTCCGGCCATTAATGGTTTTCTCATAAGAAACCATGAAGTCAGTTTTGTTGTGTTTGTCAGCTGGGTTTTTGACTGCGTGTATTTTGTTCCACAAAGGGGTTATTCAAAACCTCCCCTTCAGTCTTAATTAATTGCAGACCCGGTGGAAGGCGAGCCCAGTGGGGCTGGAGAGGTTCCCGTCTGGTTTCCATTTCGCCCGCGGGCCGTGTGTGGAATCACGGCTGGCTCCCGGTGCTGGGACCTGGGCTGCCGGGCCCTCAGAGTGCTGGGATTGACAGGCACTGCTCGTTTATTTATTTATTTGATTATTTATTTACTTTGATCAGCCTCCAGCCTGCACCCAGGGTGCTCATCAGGGGCAGAAAGTAGCTTTGTGCTGGCTAAAGAGGCTGAAGGTCCCAAACAACCTCACCGCCTCCACACTATCTCCTCTGGATAAAGGCCTGTGGTGCTCTTTTGGAGACAAACTCCCTATTCACAGCACTTAAATCCTGTGCTTTTTAGCTGTGCCTGCTTTCAGCTCTCGGGCTGTTCCAGGGTTTTGCCTCTGCCAAGGTCTCCTACCAGGGAACCACTCAAAGCGAGGGGATTCACGGCGGTGCCGCCGCTTTCAAAATGCCACCGTGTGTTTTATGACAGCTGTGAAAGTCAGACGTGGAACAGAAACATTCCCTGTGAAAAAAACCCCAACCCCATCCCTAATAAATGTGCGTAGTGTCTGAGTGCCCTGGCTGGCTGAAACTCCTCAGAGCCTCTACCTACCCTCTTAATTTATGCGTTTCATCTGCCTGCTGCAAATATACCCAAAGCCTGGAGAATGCTTCTGTTTCCCCGGGGGAATATTTTCTATTGAGCTTGGCTGTGCCGAGCTCTCTTTGGCAGATGAGTTATGAAGAGCAGACTCATAAAAGCAGGAGGCTCTTCCAAGCATTGCACAACGCTCGGGATGAAAGGTGGGCCCGCGGTCACGCTGCCCTCACGAAAAATGCACCTCACTGCAAAGCAGGGTTGAAAAAATTCCACAGAAACTCTTCCAGAGAATAGTTCTATGGAAATGCCATCTCCCCTGCTGGGTTGTACCTGTGGAGATCCACACGCTCCAAAACCAGGTGGGAAATCCAGATCCCACCACAGACAGCCCCTCACGGATAGAAAGGCCTCGTGTTCTGCTGGATTCTAGGGTAAGAAACAAGGAAAAATGTGCTTTCTGCTTCAAACAGCCTTCAGTGTAGTAAGTTAAAAGTTAGATTTAAAAAAAATGCTTCAGGAAATGCCAGGGATGGTCCTGGCATGGCACAGCACAACAATTTGTGATTTGGCATTTTGGTGCCTCCTGCACAGACAGACAGGAGGATTTCTGAGCCCCCAAATAAGACAATTGGAATGCCACCACAAGAGTCTTCTGGCTTTATCTAATGACTGCTCATTTAGTTTCTTGTAAACCATTAAATGTGTAAAGACTCTAGCAACTACCGGATAATCTGGAAATTTGGACACTATTAATTCCTCCTGTGATTTAAAAATATCAGACAATCCTGTGTCTTCAACTTCCTCGTAAGTAATATAATTGGACTCTGGAAATGGGGGAGTATCAGGAGGAATAATAGGTACTAAAGCTTGAGCCACATCATTCATTCCTTTTGTGGTTATCCAAAAATCCTCAATAAGATCTAAGAGGAGGCTGTAAGAAGGATGAAACGACACAAAGGACTAGAAATTATCCCAGCAGGTGAGGGGACAGCAGAGGCAGGGCACAGACCTGAGGCAGGATTTACTAAATTCAATAATGTTGTTGTGATAGGACATTCCAGGTCGAAACACTTATTCCAGCGCCTTCCTCTCACTAGAGGTTGTTACACAGGACATGGGAAAATTGCCCGTGCTGGGTTGGAGGTTTCACAGCCTCCCATCTCACCCTGTGGGCAGAGGGCTCTGGCACCAGTTACCCCAAGGCAGTGAAAACAGTAAAAAAGCTGTATCATACTGCAAATGAGCTAAAAGGATCAGCTCCTTCTGTGGGAAGACAAGCAGGAGATTATTCCTGCCACGTGGCTGAGGGACGCTGAGAGGCTTTTGGAGAGCTGTGCCTGCACATTCCTGCTGAGCATGAACAGAACAGCAAAAGGGGCTGAGGAAAGGATGTTCAGCAGTGCATTGGTGTGTCAGGTGGACTTCAGCAGGCTGAGCATAAAAGTGATGCTGCAAAAAAACTGTGTCGTGTAAAAAAGGCATTTCTGTGAGCAGGACCTTTCTGTGATCAGTCTGCTTGGGCTTGGTCTAAGAGTATTTTTATGCACATCTCTCGTTGGCATCCAGACTGCTCTGAGTGAAATTTCAGTGTTGTCATCCATGGAAAACCTCTTTGTGTCAATGTCTGGGCTCTAATAATAGTCCCTGCTGTTTGCTGGTGTTGGCATGTGTGGTTCTGGAAGGAATAGTTCTCTGCGAGGGTGGTTATTTCACACTCTGTAGCTCCCTTTTCTCCTCTTTTTGCTCCATTTGCCCTCGAGATAAAGAAATAACAATTTCCTACTTCAGCAGTTCAGAGCTCTCTTGGTTTGGTTGCTGTTATCTCAGTGATATTTTCTCTTGTACCCCAGGTGTGCTGCTGAAGGAATTTTGATCCTGTCCTGCTGAAGCTGCACAGAAAGCTGCTCCCTGATTTGCCTTTTGTTGAAAGGGGTTTCCAAGAAAAATGGGCTTTCCATATATTGTCTACTTAAATTTCTAAGCAGCTCTAATTAATTATTAAGCAACCAACCAACTGCACAAACACCTATTATCACAATCTGGTGAAAAATTAAATCTCTCAACTAAAATTCTTCTAAAAAGAAAAGGGATAAACTCCTTCAGTACAAATGGAAAGTGAGCTCCTAGGAAACCATGGCACAAGCAAGAGGTAGCAAAAAATGGGAAAAACCAAGCAGAAAAAATGACAGTCTTTAGCAGAGGAGTGAAGTTTGCCTTTTATATGTGCTGCAGAATAACATTGAATATCCAAATGAAACTACTAAATCCAGAGAGGAAAAGAAGCCTCCAGTCTGCTCCTGTTTTCCGGGAGTTCAGGGTTCAAGCACGTGAGATCTGTTGACTCCACCAAATGATTTTGGGAGCTGAGGGGTTTTGGGAATCATTTAGACATAAAAATTCTGCCTCGGTCAGCCCTGTGGGTGTGCAGACATGGTGACCAAGACAGGACACACGAAAGTAAACCCCCAGTGTGCTTCAAGGGTTGGTTCTATATTAAGGTTTTTGCTGTCATAAAAATGCAGTAACAACAACAGCAACAAAATCCCATCAGCTAAAGCTGATGACAATTATTAAGCAAAAGCTTTATGTGACCATTTAGTTTTTAAAAGCCCTCACGTCTCACAGCCTCAGCATCAGTTTTTGGGATGTGCTTGTGAAAGAGTTGTGGCAGGTGACTTGCAAGTCAGAACAGCTCAAGGGTTTGATCTGAGAGACGTGAGGAAGGAGAAGAAAGGATGGAAAGATGCTTTTTAGTGAAATAAAAGATACCTTCACCATTCCAAGTCTTTAAGAGTGATGAATAGAAACCTTACCTCCTATTTTTAGGAGTTTATTCCATTTGTTATTTGGTGTATCTTGTACTGAATCAGAAGGACACAGGCATGAGGGGCCTCTCTCCACCTCTCACTCAGCTGGGCTGGAATTGTTGGGGCATAATCAACACTGAAACCACACTTCTCACCAGTTTTCCCCCTTTTTGGTAACAGCCTTGAACAGTTGTTGCCATGCAGCCACAGAAGAAGAAATATTTTCTGCCTGAGAGGCATTTAATCAGGCTTGGGGCACTGCTCTAATCAGAGCTGTTTGCAGAGAAAGAGAGAAGAGCTGCAGCTTATAAATTCTTCTAAAAATCAGGTGCAGTTTCTCCCAAGCGGGGCAAAGAAGTGGCTCCAGCCTCAAAGAGATTGCCTGAGGAGAAAGAAATAACTCCACAATACACCTGAAAATACTTTAAAGTAGATGTTGAAGCGATAATATTTCAAAATGGACATAAAGTCCATGTCCTGTTAATTTCCAATAGGTATGGGCTAAGCTTTTACTGCAAACCACAACACCCAGCACACAGCTCCAAGGAATTCTTACAAAACACAAAGAAAGTGGTGAACTGGAGTTTCAAGGAAGAAAAAAGCCCAGCTGGAAAACAGATAAAGCAGAATAGTCACATGTAAATTGGACACCCCAGAGTATTAAAAACAATCCACCCAAATGTCTGTAATTATGGCTGGAGGACATTTGCTCATGGTAGTAAAAGGGAGAACAGAATTATGCTTTCAGGTCTGTGTTTTAGACCACAGAGCCACTGAGTGTCCAGCTGGAGGGAAAACAAAATGATGGAGCTGAGATGCAGAAGGAAAACACTGGCCTCATCCATCTCCCCCTGTGATCAGTGCATGATTTGGCCTCCTCTAATGCCTGAGAGGTGTCAGCACAAGCTGAACCTGAAGCCTGAGTGATGTTCTTCTTGACAAGCTGTGTTAACATCTCCTCCTTTCAGACAGATTTAGTCGTGTTCCCAGGAACAGAGACGGCGCTGAAAGCCTGCAGGAGGTTTCTGTACCAACCTTACCCTTGAACTGCTTTGTGGAAAGGCACCAGGACTTTCTCAGAAGCTGATGGGGCATGGAGAACACTCAACTGCTCACCCAGAGATTTTCATAGAGGCAGAGCAGTCACAGAGTTCCCTTTGTGGCTGTCCTGGTCATTGCTGATTTTTTGGAGGAGTGTAAACTCTGAGTTTGTCATGCCAGACCTCTCCCCACATCTGCAGCTTTTGTGATGGTGTCACCTGCAGAGCAAATTGTGCAGCATCGCTGGTAGAACCCGGCAGAGGGATAAATCTGGCTAAGAAAATAAAGAAATTTTGTTTCCAAACAAATCCTTCAGAAAGAAGAAATGATGGATAGAAAAAAAACCTCAAACCATTAGCAGGACTTTCGGAAAATACATATTTCAAAGTTTGCCAGAGTGTGGCAGTGGTCCTTTAGCAAAGGGAAACACAATTAAGTTTCAGGCTTCACTGTGGAGGTCAGCTTGGAAGAGGACCCAGACAGCACCTCACAGGGCACACTCAGGATTCAAAACAGTCTTTGAGACAGCAATTAAATAAAAACATGTTAAAACCCCAAAAATCACTGCAAGATCTACAGTAGCTTGAGCTGAGGTGTGACAGAAATGAATTACTAATAAAACCTTCCAAGGAGGAGCAGTTTAAAGGACGCCTTTGACACTTTTCACAATAAAACAGTTTTCATCAACACCTCATACATCTCCCGGGCTGCTTTGGATGTGCTGCTGCTGAGTGATTCTGCAGTCGTTAATGGATTGCAAACCCTCCCCACTCCCTGTAACCACTGTCGAATAATTAACAACTCAGTACCTTTCCAGGACCATCCCCTTCTTTGAAATATGCTTTGGGATGCACCACGTTGGAGTAAGGGGCAGAGCTGGAGGCCACCGAGGGTTGGGACCTAACTTTGGAGCTGGGGGGAATTCCTGTGGAAAATCTGCTTTGTTTACAACTCCAGCTTGGCTGCTGAGAGGCAAACACAAGGACAAGATCCATCTAAGGGCTCAGTTTGAAGCTGTGACCTTGGAAATGTCTGTTCAGGCTCTGCTTCAGCCTGGAGGCTCCTGGCATGCTCCACTCACATGGATCAAGGGACAGTGGGACAGGAGCCACTGCTGCTGCTGCTTGCACCTGGCCTAGGGATCTCTTTGCTGACCCAAATGGATCCTCTGGATTTTATCCAGAGGTTGTTGTGTGTAAAATGGAGAGATGCTGAGATCCGGGAGTAGGTGTTCCTTCATCTGTGTGACTCTCCTACCACTTGGGACGTGGAGGAGGGAGGAGAAGTAGTGAGATCAAGCTGTTTGCAAAAATGGCTGGAAATCAGGATAAAGATTTGCTGGGAGAGTAAGACAGGGGAGCAAAAAGCTCTTCCTGGAGCAGGGGAGTGGTGGCTAAGTGGTTTGGTTGCTGCTCTTCCAAGAGGAGCCTGTGTTGGGTGCCAGCTGTGAACAGGCTGCACTGTAACAGGGAGCACACTGAACTCACTTTGGGTTATCCTATTTCTCCTTTTTGTCACTGCTCTGAAAAACTCTCTGGTGGGTTGGTAGGGAGGAGGATGTGGCTTCCACGGTTGTGCAAAGAGCCCCAAGAGGTGCTGTCACTGCTCAGGGGGTGTGCAAAGAGAAAGTGATGCCTAAAGAAGCCAACCTAGAAACAGAGACTGGACAGGAGTAAGGGAATAAAGGTGGATATTTATTTGAAAGGCCTTCAGAGGCACACCCTGGGCAGGCCAAAGGCTGCACCCAAGATGGACCCCGAGTCACGAGTTCTTCACACTTTTATAGCTTTGCTCCATTTGCATCTCAACCCAATTTCACCAATTAAACTTTAGCTAATGATGGAATTTCCCCTCAGCTTGCCCCCCTTCTCAAGATGCTGGGTTATACATTTTGGGCCTAGGCCGGGCTGGGTGTCCTTNTAAAACCTAAGGCATCAAATGAATCGCTGAATTCAGAGCCAGGTCCATAGCCAGCCTGCTCATCTGAAGGTAAAGTGGTCATTAGTTCCGTGAATGGGATTTACAAGCACTTCTAGGTGTGTGCAGAGCCCCGAGACAGGGGGTTACTCTGCTGAGTGTTTTTGCAAGTGGTTACCTTGGCTTTGGGGTGGGATGTGCCTGGAAGAGGCTCTGTCCACATTTTAAATGAGGCATTGATTGGTGGCATGACCTGAGCCATCTCTTTTTTTCAGGGTGAAAACCCAGTGGAGAACTTCCCCAAGAATGAAATATCTGAAATGCATCTGCTGGAACCCCTTGCCTTCCCAGATGGGAAGGACAGCATGTAGCAGTCAGCACCTAAACCCCACTTTTTCAGTCCCTGCCAGTGGGATTTGGGAGAGAACTGGAAAAGTAGGAGTAGAAAACTTGTGAGTTGAGATGAAGACAGTTTAATAGGTAAAGCAAAAGCCACATTCACAAGCAAAGCAAATCCCAGAATCCATTCCCCACTTCCCCAGGGCAGGCAGGTGTTCAGCCACCCCCAAAAAGCCAGGATCCATCCCATATAACAGTGACTTGGGGACAAAAATGCCATCATCCCGAATATTCCCCTTTCCTCCTCCTTCTGCTCCCATCTCCAGACTCTGAGCCTGATGCCATATGGTGTGGGACAGCCCTTGGGTCATTTGGGGTCAGCTGTCCTGGCTGTGTCCCCTCCCAAATCCGTGTGCACCCCCAGCCCACTCATCAGTGGGGTGGGGTGAGAGGTAGAAAGTGTAATTTCTTCTCAGCAATAACCAAAACATCCCTGAATTATCAACACGGATTCCAGCACAAATCCAAACAACAGCCCCACACCTACAGCTACTGCAAAGAAAATTAACCCTACCCCAGCCAAAACCAGCACAAGCAGTGATTCCTTTATCACATCCTTTTATTGCAGTGATCAGAGTTCAGCTATGAGGAGGACAAAGAGGAAAAGGTCTGGACTTCCAAAATAGAGACACCTGGCCCTGCAGTGCCTGGCGTTTTAGGAAAGAGAACATGAAACCACAGTACTTTAAAAAGCAAGTGGTGAGAAGGGCAGTGGTGTGAGAAAAAAATGCTCTTGGGTGTCTCTTGGTTTTGAGGAATGAGAGGCTGATTCTTCTGCCTGCAATGGGCAGAGCTCCCTCAGTTGTTTATTCTGAGCTCTACCTCCATGGATCAAGTTGTACTGCTTCCCTCTTGCAGGTGGCAAGACACGGAGCCTCATGGATCTTCCCTGATGTTGGTCGAGGCACTGGAATGGCAATCACAGCATTGATGTGACCTGCAAGTTTGCCAACCCACATGTGAGCACAACCCAAGTGCAAGGAAAGCTGCACCTCGAGGGCTGTGCCCAGTTCTGGGTCCTGCAGGAGAGCCCTGGAGGGGCTGGAGCGTGTCCAGGGCAGGGAACGGAGCTGGGAAGGGGCTGGAGCCCCAGGAGCAGCTGAGGGAGCTGGGAAAGGGGCTCAGCCTGGAGCAAAGGAGGCTCAGGGGGGACCTTGTGGCTCTGCACAACTCCCTGACTGGAGGGGGCTCAGGGGGGGTCAGGCTCTGCTCCCAGGGAACAGGGACAGGAGGAGAGGGAACGGCCTCAGGCTGGGCCAGGGGAGGCTCAGCTTGGACACCAGGAGGAATTTCTCCATGGAAAGGGTTGTTAAACATTGGAAAGAGCTGCCCAGGGGGGTTTGGAGTGCCCATCCCTGGAGGTGTCCAAGGAAGGGCTGGACGTGGCACTCAGTGCTCTGGGCTGGGGACAAGGTGGGGATCAAAGTTTGAATGTGATGATCTTGGAGGTCTTTTCCAACATAAGTAATTCTGTGATTGCTTGATTCTGTGAAGGTGGCCCTCACGGGTGTCACCCCCCCTGCTCCATGGCTGTGGTCGCCTGTGGCTGAGAACGGAGCTGTGATGGGGAACACCTCGCTGTGCCCTTTGGGGGTGATGGAGCACGCTGCAAACACGAGCCGTGTCTGAGCATAGATGGCGCAACAGTTTAAGTAATCACTGCTAATTCCAGAGCTGTGCATCTCCGAGCTGCTCTCCTTGAACTCCGTGTCTGCACAGGCACGACTGCCCCGGTTTGAAAAGTGGCAAGGTCACCTCTAAATCCACAGCAGTTCCAGCCAGAGCCGTGTGTCCGACCATGCCCTGAGACCCGGGGCTCTGCCTGACCACAAACCTGTCCATCCATCCCACTCCTGCAGACACGGGAGTGAAATAAATGTTTAAAATCCAGCGAGAGGTTGCCAGAGCCCTCAAACCCTTCTCATTCCTCGGGGCAATTAAGGGATTTTGCCTTCATGCTCACCCTGTGATAGGGAAAGCATGCATTCTCCTTTTACCCACTGTAAACAGATCTACGGGATTAAGTGACTGGAACAAGGTCAAGCAGGAAGCTGTGGTTGGACTGGGAATTTTGGTGTGGGTCTGGCAGCCCTGGCCGGCCTCCCTAGTCATGGGCAGACTGCCTGCCCCAACAAATAAGCAAATTTGCATCTTCTAAGTGCCTATCACGTTACTGAGCTCGGGGATTTGCACTGCTGTCTTAAGTTCCTGATTTCTATTATTAGGTCTATTATATATTTCTGTATGTTGAATTTGCCATAATAAGAGATAATAAAAGATATAAAGAGATTATGTTGTATCCCCAGACACTATTTCAGTGTGACTGTGCAGTAAGGGTACGAAAACTGTGCTTAAACCCCACTATTATTTTAATATATCTATTTTAGCAAGCTGTAAAATCCAGAAAGGAGCTATAACTAGAGTACCTATCTGCATTGAGTATCACTGTAAATGAATTGGGAGAAAATTGGGTAGGAACATGGCTGAACGAGCAGGGAGATAGCACTGTTGGGTAATTCCATTTTGATTTCCTTCCATTTGGTGGATGTGTGTTTCTTCAGCTGGTGTGTGTCAACATCGGGTATTTCACAACGCGGTTCTTTGCTGGTGTGCGTGCAGACCTTTCTCCTTGGATAGCGCCACACCAGGCGTTTGTTTGTCTGCTCAGGTTGTTTGCAGAGTGTCTCATTTGAACGAGGAAGAGGATGCCACAAGCTCTCACTTGTTGACCGGGCAGAAAATGTAACCCTGCCGAGGTGGGGCAAGGCGGGAAGGAACAAAGGGCATCATCCAAGGTGTTTATCTGAAGGGCATTCATTCTGCAAGTCACACCTCTTCCCCTAAGAAAAAAAAGAGATATTTCCTCTAGAGTGATGTTTAACTCTTAAGATTTCCCTCCACAATTTTTTATAGGAAATATCCAGGAAAGTTTTCCCATCTTACCAGGTTAATCAGGATGGTTTCTTTGCACACCAGACATCCCTTCTGATGCAAAAGCAGAATGGACTGTGAAACATGTTTCCTTTCTTACTTTTAACAACAATTTTTTTCCTTTACCACCTCTGATTTCATTAATGTGGCTGCTGTCCCTGTTTTAGAGGGAATTTTCAGCTGAGGTATTTCCGAACTGGTTAAAATGTTTTGCTAAAAAAAGAATGCGCAAAACAAATCCCAAGGGAAACGCCAGACCCATCCTAAACAAACTTTGCCGACCAGGAGATTAGATTTCAAGTAGTAACAGAGTTTATCATAGAGAGTATTTGCTCTAAGGGTTGCCAAGGATAAGTCATTTCAGGAAGGAGAAAAACTCACTAGGTAGCGGCATGAATAGCAGAGATCTTGGGAATATGGGAAGAAAAGAAAAACACCATGAAATGAAGCTGAGCAAACAAAGGCAACACAAACGTAGGAAAGCAGGGTAACAACTGTGTTAGAGAGCTGGGTAAAGAGTATTAAACCAAAAATCCACTCATATCTGTGCATGTAATTAAGAGAATTCGGTGATCTGTTCTTGCCTTCCATTTGCATGTGCCAGTCATGAGTGTGTGGTCAGCTGAGCCACCAAAACTGCAGGTACCAGTGATGCCCTAAAGAGGCCAACCGGTGCTGGGTTACACATTTTGGGCCTAGGCCGGGCTGGGTGTCCTTGGAGAGCAGCCTGGAGAGGCTTTGTTCTGTCTGTCTCAGCATGAGAGAGCAGCAGCTCACAGGCTGCAGGACACTGCAGAGTCACACACTGGGAATGCACAACTTGGAAAATATAAAAGCTAAAACGTAAGGCAGCACCAGTATCTGCAAAAACAAATGGAAAAACCAGTGTTAATGCTAGCACTGGATTGACTTGCCTTTTCCTCCAGCCAGGAAATGGAAACAATGGCACACAACTTTATGCGACCAACAAAACTTCATTGCCAACAGCAAATAGTCCCAGGGAACAGTTTGAGAACAATTGATGGATGCTAACTGGGAGATTGCATCGCTTTGAGTCACGAAAGCGTCGATGGAAATAGACCTGTTGTTGGTTACTCCAAGGATAGAAAGCCATGGTGTCACTCTTTAAGCTGACATAAACAGGCCAACACCTTCAGCTGGGGGGAAGTGGGGTTAATGGCGATATGGAGGGAAGAAAAATCAGAATTTCAAGTATCCTGTGAAGGCAAAATGATTGATGGGGGAGGAAACAAGGGGATTTGGAAATCTGGTGAGAAAACTGGCATCACACTTCTGGCTGTGCTCTTTATAGGAGTGCTCAGGAATTGGATAGCCTGTTGTTTCAACCGTGTTAATGATGCCTTAGGTTTTAACTTTTATATTTTTCAAGTTCTGCATTCCCAGTGTGTAACTCTGCAGTGTCCTGCAGCCTGGGAGCTGCTGCTCTCTCATGCTGAGACAGACAGAACAAAGCCTCTCCAGGCTGCTCTCCAAGGACACCCAGCCCGGCCTAGGCCCAAAATGTGTAACCCAGCATCTTGAGAAGGGGGCAAGCTGAGGGGAAATTCCATCATTAGCTGAAGTTTAATTGGTGAAATTGGGTTGAGATGCAAATGGACCAAAGCTATAAAAGTGTGAAGAACTCGTGACTCGGGGTCCATCTTGGGTGCAGCCTTTGGCCTGCCCAGGGTGTGCCTCTGAAGGCCTTTCAAATAAATATCCACCTTTATTCCCTTACTCCTATCTGGTCTCTGTTTTCAAGTTGGCCTCTTTAGGCATCATTGGGATCGCTGGCCTGCCCCTTCCTCCCTGGTGGATGAACTTTTTACGGTCTTTAGTCTTTTCCAGCACTGCTGCATCATTTTCTCTGCCTCCTCAGACGATGGGTGACTAAAGATAGGAGCTCTTTCCTACGCAGCTCCTTGGCAGCTGGCAGTGAATGACCCCTGTCCCTGCAGATATATTTTTGGTTCAGTTATTCCGTCGTTTGTGTTTCACTAATCCTAAGTCCTATTATCTCCCAGGCTCCTGCTCCCTTCACCTGTGCAGTGACTGTGACTGCCCAGGGTTTCCCTCATTCCGATAGTGTGCCACGATCTGAATTCTTAGAGGGCTCTTGTGCTTTTTCCTCTCTCTCCTCACTCCACTACGTTAATTTCTGTGTATTTCCATTGGATTTCTGAGGCCTTTGAAAAACCCTTCTCTGTGATCTGCCCTGCAGCACTCCTTGCCAGCCCTGCTTTGGAGGTGGGGGACAGAAATGCTGCTCCTGGGGTGTTTTTTGGATTGATTCTCAATGAAAGCTTCAAGAACACCTGGCAAGTGTGGCCAAAATAGTGCTGTTTATTGGTGGGGCAGTGCATACCAGCAAAACATGTGCAGTACCTCCCGCTGGTGGCTGAAAAAAAGGGAAACCGCTTTGATGAAGTATTAAAAGGTTGGTTTACTTTTACAGATTCCACAAAAAAAAAACCCCTCGCCGCAGCCAGAAACGAAAATACCTCTCTGTCCACAATGGCAGGATTGACTGTTTGACTTCAGGCGTGGAACAGAGGCACTCTGCATCACACCACCCTCTTTCTTGGTCTCTCTCTTGACTATATAGGGAATTTGGTCAGCTAACTTTGGCCTTGAATCACACCCACGGCAGATGACTAATGCTGCCCTAAACAGAGATTTGTAGGATAAACCCTCATCTTTTCCACTGAATGAATGGGCCTAGTGCCTTTCCCTTGGCAGATGAGGTGCTGGCACTACCCAGAGCTCTAACTCAGGTGATGTTGGCCAGGCCAGTGTCCCCTCCCTCTCATCCCTGCCACTGCAGGGGAAATAACCAGGCAGGGAAAGCTCTCCTGGCCTGAGACTGCACAGCTGCAATCCCAACCACTTCTCTCCATGGATTATTTACTGCTGCCCTTCCTGCTCAGGGCCTTCCCAGGTGGATGATGCTTGTGGGGGCTAGCTACAGCATGCTCCCGTGGTTTTTTGGGAGACCAAATGGTGTAGAGCAGGAGCTCCATCCAGCTGGAGAGACTGGAGAGAGGGAGGGTGATGCCTAAAGAGGCCAACCTAGAAACAGAGACCAGATAGGAGTAAGGGAATAAAGGTGGATATTTATTTGAAAGGCCTTCAGAGGCACACCCTGGGCAGGCCAAAGGCTGCACCCAAGATGGACCCCGAGTCACGAGTTCTTCACACTTTTATAGCTTTGCTCCATTTGCATCTCAACCCAATTTCACCAATTAAACTTTAGCTAATGATGGAATTTGCCCTCAGCTTGCCCCCCTTCTCAAGATGCTGGGTTACACATTTTGGGCCTAGGCCGGGCTGGGTGTCCTTGGAGAGCAGCCTGGAGAGGCTTTGTTCTGTCTGTCTCAGCATGAGAGAGCAGCAGCTCCCAGGCTGCAGGACACTGCAGAGTTACACACTGGGAATGCACAACTTGAAACATATAAAAGCTAAAATGTAAGGTATCAAGAGGAAGGGCTGGCAGGGCTCTCCAAGACTTTCTCTGAGCCTGTGCTGCCAGGAGAGGCTGATGCCCTCCCCTGTGCCACCTTAGCTAGGTTTTACCCCACGTTTCTTCAACATCCACCTCGTACTTTCCATTTTTCTTGCATCCAGATCTTTATTTGTCCAGTTTTCCATAAATAGCTTAATGCTTGTCTTTGGAGGGGAAAGGATGGACAGAGCCCTGGCAGAGGACTCACCACCCCTTTTCAAGCCCTGAGCACAGCTCCTAGAGAGGAACCAGGTGGAAAAAGGGAGAATGGATGGACAGCACAACTGATGTGCCCACTCAGCAAAGATCCCCAAGCAGCCAAGGGTGTCTGCCAGCCACTTCTGGCCCACTTCCCCAGTTAATCTCTTTTCCAGCAGTGCTGTCACACCTTCCCATTCCCCTTTCTCCCAGCCACCTGAGTTTTCGACCTCTTTGTGGCGAAGCTGTAATTATTTAAATTGCTCTCCATAGTTACAGGCAGGCTGTAAAACCAATAACTTGAACCAGTGCCCCAGCCTAGATAATGTGCCCTGGAATCTGAAACCCTGAACTCCAGCACAGGTAAATTTGTTGCTGGCATAGATACGCCACCAAATTTCTGCTGATCCACCAGAACTCCTGAAAAACTTTCTAGTGCACTTGGGTGCATTATCTCCTGTTTCATTTTCATGGACAGGGCTGCAGCCATGTGTCCAAAACCTGTGTCTGACCTCTGGGTAGGAGCTACAGGAGAGTGAGGTGAGGAAGGGTGAGATTGTTTCTCATTGAAAAATTAAGAAGTCCCCTGAACATACATTCAAACCAAGCTTTTTAATTGAAAAAGCGTGAAGACAAAAAAAAAAAAAAAAAAAAAAAAAAAAAAAAAAAAAAAAAAAAAAAAAAAAAACCACCAAAACAAAAAAACCTAGAAAACCATGGAAGTGTGGCCTGTTCAGAGTTTCCAGCTGTAAAGTGCTCGGAATTCTGAGCCTGGCGGGGAAGCTTTAGTGCTGCTGGAGGGCACACCTCGTGCCAGCTGGGCTCTGCTCACCTGTGCCAGCCCGGCTGCCAGGGGGTTTGCCAGGAATGGGAGCTTAGGTCTTTTGCCAGCTCGTATAAACGCTGTTCCCGACAGAAAAACAATGAAGTTGTTCTTTTTCCGCCGCCTGGGAGCCATTAGGGAAAGTCAGAGCACTCCTTTTACAGCCCGGCTTCCCTTTGATGGCCACCTTCCTTATCAGCACAGCTCTGCCAAGTGGCTGGAGATACTCAGGGTTTGGTGTTGGAGATCACAGAGCTCAGAAATGAATGGAAGTGTGTAAGGAGAGGCAGGACAGCCACTGCAGCTTTCCTCTCCTTTCATTGAGTCAGCTGGCACTTTATCCTTAGGCGATGGCAATTAAAAATTCAAACGGGCCGGCAACTCAAGGTGCAGAACCCCATTCATCCTGTGAAACAGCAAGCAAAGACCTGGCTTTTGGGGCTAGATCCACTTGAAGCAGGGCTGGAGTGGCACAGGACTGGAGGTGGGGAGGTTGTAAATCCCCTCATGGCAGTGAAACCACCCAGGAGCTCTGCAAAGTCCTCTCCCTTTTTTCACACTCGCCGTTTCAAAAAGCTGAGCCCCAGCACTCCCAGCACAGCTGGCGGAGAAGGTCGGGGCTGCTCTCAAAAGCTGGGTGTTTCCACACCACGGGCTGTGAAAAAGCAGCCCTAACCCAAATCCCTGGCAGGAAACGTTTCTTACTCACGCTCTGCTCACAAGTTACTCTGCCCCGGCAGCCAAGCTCACAGAGAGCAAACGCCTCTGCCAGCAGCAGGGATGGGCTCCAGGTGTGAGAGGGCCCGTGGGTTACGAGCAAACACAGCGCTCTCATAAAGGGAGAGGAGCTCAGCAGCTACCAGGCTCAGCCCTGTGGTCCCAGACAAGCTGCTTTCACTTTGTTTCAGTCTTCCCACCCAAGAAAAGAGAATAATATTTGCTCGCCTCCCTCGCCGGGCTGTTGGGAGATGGCAATGAATGTCTGCACAGTGCTGCAAACATAGAAGGTGTTAGAAAAACGTGGAGCCTTCAGGTTCCAAGCAGCATATTTGAATGTTGCAGGAAAGGGAAATGGGGTGCTCAGGCGCTTGTGGGGCAAGCACGACAGGTTTATTGCAGGCAGGAATGTTTAAACTTGCAAATACAGAGGGGTGCCAAAACGCATTTATGAGGAGGTGATGGACTGCAGGCACTCCATAAAGCACAGCCCTGCTGACCAGTGGCACTGGGGGGAGAGGTGCATGGCTAACCTGAGTGGGGTGCCACATCTGTCACCCCGGCAGCACGGTGATTTGGGGCAGGGGATGGTCTGGAGGGGGCTGGGCAGGGGTGAGGGAGTGCAGAAAGCAGGCTGATGTGCCCTAGGAGTCACCTCTGCGCAGAGCCAGGGCGGAGCAGTGGGTGCCACAAGCCCTGGCCTGCAGACACTCCTTTTCAGGGACGTGTGAGAGGTGTTTGTGCTGTGCAGGGCTGCTGAGGGCTGCAAGTGCCACCGCTTCACCACCCAACGCTGTGCCCCGTGGAGCCACTGCTCCTGTGGGATGTGCCCCATGGAGCTGGCACTGCTCCTCTGGGATGTGCTGGCTGCTGTGCTGAGCCCCCAGCCCGCCCTGAGCGTGAGGAGGGGGACAGCAGCCATCCCCTGTCCTGCTTTCCCTGGCTGGGTCACTGTCCCAGCACACTCACAGCCTGAGGGAGCAGAATTCGGTCCAGGGTGTCCCCCAGGGTTGGACATGGCCATGTGCACATTCTGCCATGAGTTCTGTGGAGGGATTTCATGGGGTGGGTGGCACTCGTTGCAAGGGGCAGCCCAACAGCCTTGTCCCCAGCCATTACAACTCTCCGAAAAGGGCAGAAAATGCTTTGTGGGAAGGGGAGATGCGATGATGCCTCGTTGAATCGGGATGCACTGGGTCAGGCACTCAGAGGGACAGGGAGAAATGGGCTTGGGGCTGCTCCAGAGCCACTTCTCCGGGCTCAGGGACGAGCAGGACGCTGCTCCCCAGCAGGGCCTGGCAGCCACAGCCTCCCCATGGCAACTGAGACAAACAAACCCTGGGGCTGCAGCGGAGTGATGACTGAAAGGAAAGGGTAAGAGAGCAGCCAAACTATTTTTATATTTCCGAACTACGCAGCAGCTATTTTTTCCTTTTCCGTGCTGAATGGCCGTGGTGGTGCGTGTGCTCGCTGGGTGATATCCTCCCTCCTTGCCCTGCTTGCTCTTGGCTGAAGTCTCAACTATTTGCCTGAGAAGCTTCGCGTTTCTGGGTCTCTGGCTCATGAACACTATTTGTTTCCCCACATGAATTAATAGAGTGGGTGTGCACACCCCAACACCTGCCTGGCAGAGCTGGGACAGGCATGGAGGGAGTGTGGACACCCTCTCTGGGTTGCTCCATCCCTCCAAGGGCTGGGAGCAGCCTGCCAAGCCCCAGGGGGATCCCAGTGGCTCTGTGCCACCAGGTGCCATCTCAGACATTTCTGCTCCTTGTGTCCCTTGGAAGCTTCTCCCAGCTGATGCCTTAGGTTTTAAATTTTGTATTTTTCAAGTTACGCATTCCCAGTGTGTAACTCTGCAGGGTCCTGCAGCCTGGGAGCTGCTGCTCTCTCATGCTGAGACAGACAGAACAAAGCCTCTCCAGGCTGCTCTCCAAGGGCACCCAGCCCGGCCTAGGCCCAAAATGTGTAACCCAGCATCTTGAGAAGGGGGGCAAGCTGAGGGGAAATTCCATCATTAGCTAAAGTTTAATTGGTGACATTGGGTTGAGATGCAAATGGAGCAAAGCTATAAAAGTGTGAAGAACTCGTGACTCGGGGTCCATCTTGGGTGTAGCCTTTGGGCTGCCCAGGGTGTGCCTCTGAAGGCCTTTCAAATAAATATCCACCTTTATTCCCTTCCTCCTGTCCAGTCTCTGTTTCTAGGTTGGCCTCTTTAGGCATCACAGTGGCCAAGCTTGGGCACAGGCAATGGGGGTGGCAAAGGGGCAAGAGCTGGGTAGGAAATCTCTCCCCAGGACTCCTGGAGGTGTGGGAATGTTCCCTTTGGGCAATGAAGACCCTCTGCAGCTCTTTATGAAGTGTGAGAAGGGATGAGAACATTCTCCTTTCACAGCCAGCTCAGGGGCAGGAGTTGGACCAGGCTGTGGTGGCTGAGGGCTCCCAGGTGGGGGTGGATTTGACTCACCCACCTGGGCTGCCTCCATCACCCAAGGCTCCCTTTACTGGCAGCAGGAGAAATGGGTGTGCTTTGGGCATGAGTCAACTGGTCTAATTTTGCTTTTTGTCTCAGGGTAAGGTGAATTCCTCTGGACTTCCCTCTGGATTTTCCTCCTCCTTTCTGTTGGCTGTTAAGGGACTTTAGCTCAGATAAACTGATGCCTCCAGTGGGTTGATGAATGGCCATCCCAAGTTAGTTTCTGTCCATGTGCCCTCCCCTAGCCTGGGCAAACACAACCTCGGTTAGCTTTACTCATGCTGCAAGAAAGCCTGTAGCGATCCCTGAGTTGTGACAGTTTATTTTTTATTTCAGTGTGAAAAGAGGACAAATCAGTGGCTCAGAAACCAAAAAGGCCAGCTGTGAGGCAGCCAATGCTGCCATGCTCCCTCCTATTAATCTGATTTTTCTGTTAAAAGGTTCTCTGAGCGTTTTGGTGGAAAGAGTTTCACAGCAAATCGCAATAACACAGAGGGAAGTGAAGGAATTACCTCAGAGGTAGCTGTCTTTTATCTGCCTTCATTTGCTTTTACTTTTCCACTAGATTTACCCATCAGGCTGGAAGCCAGGGTGCAGAAATGAGGGTATCCAGGATTCCTGGTGCTGCAGCTGCAGTTTATTATCGGGTAGGCTTGGGTTAGGACATCACTGTGTCAGGCAGCAGTTCCTACCCCAATTCATCACAAAAGCAGCAGCAGTTGCTGGTGGTGATCACACGTTTGATGTTTTCCTCCTGGAAACTCCTAGAGGATGGGCAGCTTCAGTGAGCAGCCACTGGGGCCAGAGGTGAAGCCCTGAGCTGGAAAGGAGCCTTTGTGGGGTGGGGATTTATGGCCAAGAGGTACAGCCATCACTGGAGGACGTCACAGCAGCTCCTGCCACAGTCATCGTGCAGAAATCTCTCTTCTTACTGGAAATTTGTTGTTTAAGGAGATGCTGATCCAACCAGCACTCCTGTCTGGGCTTAGAGCACCCTTGGAGGTCAAGTTTCAGCATGCAGCGTGGGACGTGCTAACAGGTAACTGAATGAATGAATCAAAAGGAAAATTAACGAGGTTTCAAACGTGGAGACAAGTCAGAGCCATGTCTTTACACCTAAATGCAAATTTGGCTTAAACCCCCCCCACCCCTGCGTGTTTGCCAGGGGTTACAGCTGCTGGCTCAGCGCTGCTTAGGCAATCTGTAAAGTACTTTGTGTTCCTGCCTGGTGGCACAGACAGAGCAGCTGAGACAGCCACGGCCTGGTGTTGTTTGGAGGAAGGGCTCGCTGCTGTTCGGGTGGGTAGGTGTAGGAAATAGAGGAACAATAACCCCATTCTTCACCCGCACCGTAAATTGGCCCTTTGTTCTCTCCTCCTTGATGTGCTGGAGGAAAGTCACTGCGAGTGCCATTGTTTTCCCGGAGTGTTTTTGAAGGGCTGCAGTGTGTCCTATTCCTCGGCTTAATTCAACAGATTTACTTGTTTTCAGAATATTTCGGATGAAATATTCACGGAGAAAGCCAAGATGGTAATTCTGCTTCTCTGCTTGCTTTAGGAACCACCTCTGGAAGATTCTGAGGCTGCTTTGTTTGCATTGTGAGAGGTGTCTGAGAGTGATTTGTTAATGACTTCAACCTAGAGAGTCTATAAAGAGGCTGAGGTAGTTGGATGGGGAAAACCATCCCTTTGTGCCTGTTACTCTTTGCTTTTTAGGCCAGCCTGGGGCACTGCCCACGTTCCCCTGGTCCTGTTCAGCTGACCAGCACCATTCAGGCTGTAATTAGGCAGTTCCTAATTTCAGCAGAAGACTGGCACAGAACTGGAAAGGGTGGTCCTGCTGAAAAGCTCACAGCCACGCTAATATTCTCAAAGGGAATTTTTCCTTTTTGGCTGTAGGTGTGCTGTACATCCGTTACACATCCGAAAGCAATTACAGGAGAAAGAAGCCATAAAAAGGGCTCTGTGCCCAAAACCTCACCTGTGTTTTCCAGCTGTGCTAGGGAACCTAAGAAAAGCCATTTCCTCTTTCCACAAACCATCCTTCTTTGAAGGCAGCTATGTGTGGAATAAAAGGTGGGTTTTTTTCAGTGCTGCTGCAGAGTATTTAAGGAAAGTATTAATAAGACAGGTCTCCTTCACTGGCCATCTGAGAGAGCCCTTCAAGAAAAGTCTGCCCTCCACCCTCCCCACAGCACTTCAGGGAAAGGAGAGGTGTTGTTTCCCTGCCACAAAAGCTGTCTGTGCTGAGCATCACAAAGGATGAGGCAGCTTTACCCCTCTGGCCATGTTCCTGTTGGCACTGTCACCGTGCTGCACTCCTGCTCTCCTGGCTGGTCTCACCTGGGGCTAAATCCTCCTCACCTCAGTGCCAGGGAGACAGAGACGTGTTTCAGAGGGAGAAAAGCAGCAAGGACTTAGTTGCTGCTCTGTAGAACACTGGAATGAGTAGGAAAAGTGGTTTAATATCTGCGAAGTGATGGGTCCCTCTGTCTGCCTACACACGTGATGCCTAAAGAGGCCAACCCAGAAACAGAGACTGGACAGGAGGAAGGGAATAAAGGTGGATATTTATTTGAAAGGCCTTCAGAGGCACACCCTGGGCAGGCCAAAGGCTGCACCCAAGATGGACCCCGAGTCACGAGTTCTTCACATTTTTGTAGGTTTTCTCCATTTGCATATCAGCATAAATTCACCAATTAAACTTTAGCTAATGATGGAATTTGCCCTCAGCTTGCCCCCCTTCTCAAGATGCTGGGTTACACATTTTGGGCCTAGGCCGGGCTGGGTGTCCTTGGAGAGCAGCCTGGAGAGGCTTTGTTATGTGCTCCCAGGCTACAGGACACTTCAGAGTTACACACTTAGGAATACAGAATTTGAAAAATAGAAAAGTTAAACATAAGGCATCAACACAAGCCCTGGCTCTCAGCATAACATAAAACAACTTGTTGTTGTTGTTGTTGTGATAAAATCAACAGGATCAGCGAAGTGGTGGTTGCATGTGATGTCGGTGAGGCAGAACAACAACAACAAAAAAATTGGTTCTGAATTAAAACTTTTTGGGAAAGCTTGGCTTTGAGCTTGGAATTGGAGTTGTGTACATGTGCGGGCTTGCTGGGAGGTGATGTAAGGCACGGAGGGAAAATACACCTGAGGTTCTCCCTGGGGATTTTGCTAACTGCTTCTTGTTTGGGCTCTGATCTCCAGCAACAAGATCCGTGGGATAAGGCAGGGCTTGTTCCAGGGGAGCTGAGTGAGGAGCATGAATAAGAATGCACTTCAAGGAGCCATTGGCGGATCCATTCAAAAGCTTGGAGCCTGAAGGGTTGGCGAGGTGCGAGTCTGAGGAGAGTGGGCCTGGAGGCTCTTGTAGGGGTGTAGGAAAGTCTCCTGAGATGAGTCAGCCCAGGATGAAAGAGAGGGAGTCTTGGGGGAGGGAAGGAAAGTTGGAACTGGACTCTCTTCGGATTTTCGCAAGACCCCAGAGGGGCAGGGTGGGGCTGGATGCGAGGAAAGCAGGGCTGGATGCAAAAAATACCATAAAAAAAGAGGAGCCCCTGAGCTGGGCAGTGCTCAGATGGAGATGCTCTGGCTGCTTCTCGCTCCTGATTTACCAGGAAAGTGGGAAAATATGAGCGGGAGGCATTAGTCATGCCATTCCAGGTAGTCCTCAAATACATTGGATTACTGGAGAATTCACTAATAGAGAGGTGGGTGATGGCTTATAAACAAAGAGCTTTTAGGGCAGGAAGTCACAGTTGGTGAGTGATAATAATTGATGGGGCCTGTAATTATTTTAAATAGAACACAGTGAAAGAATGAAAAATGGTGCAATTCCCTCTTGTTGGACAGTGCTGTAGGCATCAAAAAAATGACTGCTGCACAAGGAAAAATGCCTTTCCTGCCAAATCTGCCAGGCCAAGACACTCAAGCTTTTGTGAGTCCATGGGGAAGAATTTCTAAAAATGGTTTATATGTCTATTATCACCACTGTACACCTGTAGGGCTCTGTGGAACCACAGCCATGCAACCAGACAGATGGGAAACAACTTCTGAGCCTCTTGCAGGTGACTCAGTGGTGAACAGGGAAAATCTGTTGTTGCTCAAAATTTGCTGTGGCAAAAGACCAAGGACAGCATGCAAAATAAAAGCATTCAGAGTCTTTACTACTCCCAGTTCTATCAATGGGGTTTTTTAAAGACCTTGCTGCAGTTGGAATTTTTTTTCTTCAGTGTAAGTGGTTTGGACCTGCCTTTGAAATCTCAGTTTCATACTCTGTGTGCTAATTTATACTCAGAAACCCGAGTCCACACTCTGCAATCCTCTGCAGGCAGGGTGTGGAGTGTAGGCTTGCAAATGCCTTCAATTATCTTTTGAAAGCAGAGAAAATGTTGGAGCTTCAAAGCTCTGTGTTTTATCACTCATGTTATTGATGGATAGCACTGAGGAAGAGTCAGTTGGGACAGGGGAAGGGATTAAGAAAGACTTGTTGCATCATCTGGCCCAGGTATATTCTCCCTTTTCTAACATCAAAGAGTAGGTGGATTATTTGACTATGTGATCCCATAGGAAGCCTTTTCCAAAATCTGGTTATCCCAGATAACATTTCATCTAATTTACAGCCAAAATAAATTGATGGCCAGGTGTATCCGTATGCACTTATGAGCAAATTATCCTGGCAGCTCTTCCCAAGTGTTTGTGCCCAGCACATTTTAGAGAACACCTGACTTAGAGAATTATAGGATCACAGAATATCCTGAGCTGGAAGGGACCCACAGGGATCAATGAGTCCAACCCCTGGCCCTGCCCAGACCCCCCAACAATCCCAGCCTGGGCATCCCTGGCAGCGGTGCCCAAACGCTCCTGGAGCTCTGGCAGCCTCGGGGCCGTGCCCATTCCCGGGGGAGCCTGGGCAGTGCCCAGCACCCCCTGGGGGAAGAACTTTTTCCTGATATCCAACCTAAACCTTCTCTGAAACAGCTCCATGCCTTTCTCTCAGATCCCCCTTTTGAGTTTTTATTCTGCTCTTTTCCCAAAGCAAAGCTTTTAGCGAAAGTACTCTGGTAATGCAGCCTTTTTCCTTCTGATTATCCTGATAACCCTTCTCCATCCCTGTTTTGTGCCCCTTGGGAATTCATGCTGGGAACTGGAAGCAAGAATTGTACCTGCAGTTGCAAAGGAAATCTGACCAAAAGCTTTTACAGCAGCATTACTTCAACCCTTCCTGAGGGATCCCTAACAGAGGCACCTCTTTGGGAGCATTTTAAGGCTGAAGTTCCCTCTTCCCATCTGCATCATGTTATCATTCCTAACTGCCCTTTCCTCAGGGGAAAAAGGCTCTATTGCTGCCAGGTGATGAATTCCTTGCTTGCAGCAAAAAAAATCGGTAGTTCCCAAATGCCTGACCTTGAGCTACTGAATTTCCTCCCTTTTCTGCTACTTCAGATCATGAGGCCTTACTGTAACATGCTCTAACATTCTGAATTGAGGCTGCTTCCCGGTTTTGTGTCATCAGCTAATTTTATTAGCATATGCTGACGTTCTGAGCCAAGGCTATGAGGAAAATTATTGAGTCAGATCAGCCTTGGAAACAGTCCTGTGGAAGGAGCCTCTGTTTCTCTGACTCTTCCCACTGCCTGAGGCCCCATCCCTTCAGTTTTGCCCATCTCAGCCTCCTCCTTCTCCAGGTAAACCCAAACCTTGCCCTGCAGCGTTGTTGGAACTGAGAGAGGAAAAGTTTATCGCAGATCTGATCTCTAGAAAATCAGATACCAGCTTTGACAAGAATAATCTGCCCCGTGGTGAACTTGTCTTGCATCTTGCCACATCCACCCCAGTGCCTTCAGCTGCAGGTTTTATTTCCTGCTTTAAAATATATGCAGGGGAATTGCTCTCAAGGAGGAGAGTCCAGCAGGCTCACAGCTGGACACGTGTGTGTTTTTACCTGGGGAACAGCCCAGGCATGAGCTTGGCTCTGGGCTGTGGTCACACAGAGATCCCACCCTGCAGCTGCTCAAATTGCCTTTTCCCTGCCCTCCGGAGAGGAGTTCAGCTGTTTAATGATAATCTCCATCCCTGGCTAGATGGGCATGCTCAGAATTCCTGTGGGAACAGAACCAAGGTGTCAGCAGTGCTTGTATCACTGTGCTTTGATGGTGCCTGAAACACCCACCACAAGCTGTGCTGTTTCCCCCGCCACTGAGGAGAGTCTTCTAGGAAAACTTCAGGTCAGAGATGACATTTTTCCTTTTAAAAACAAGCACGGGATGAGTTACTGCCAATTTTGCCCCTGAACACGCATAAAACAGAGAACCACCACTTTTTCAGGTAGCATCCAGCAGTGTTTTATTTCTGTCTCAATTGCCAAAAAAATCCATCAAGTGAGGAATCTGAAAGAAATTTACTTCCAGAATTCTTTCAATTTAAATTAAAAAAAACCCCAACAAACAAACAAACAAACAAACAAACAAAACTCAATCTCCAGACTTCATTGTAACATGAGAGAGACAAACAAGCACATTTCAGGATGTGACACAAGGTTTTACATGGCAGCATCTTTGGCCACAGCAGGGGCACCAGTCTCCTTCCAGCAGCACCACACCCAGCTCGATGTTCACTCCCCTTTCCTTTGTGCTGCTGCAAAGGCAGATTTAACCTTTCCCGGATGCGTTTTCCAGCGTGCAGACACACACAAATGGTTGGTCATTTCCTAAATTACTGGCATCTCCCTGTTGCTCGGTGACAGTCTCGGGTTGTTTGTCTGCAGGAGCAGATGCAGAACAGAGCCCAGGGTGCAGGTTCCTGAGTGTCCCCATGGCCAGCCCAGCTGCTCCAGCAAATTCCCGGGCACACAGAGGCTGGCAGAGATCAAAGGCAGGTTTGGAGCTGGTGGGTCTTGCATTTTCTCTCCCATCCCCACAGCATTTCCCTGGACAGACAGCGTGGTTGAAGCTCTCCTGAGCAGGGATTTTATCT
>VWZT01016231.1:28978-52088 GCA_013397055.1 Pachycephala philippinensis | reverse complement strand
CCCAATTTCACCAATTAAACTTTAGCTAATGATGGAATTTCCCCTCAGCTTGCCCCCCTTCTCAAGATGCTGGGTTACACATTTTGGGCCTAGGCCGGGCTGGGTGTCCTTGGAGAGCAGCCTGGAGAGGCTTTGTTCTGTCTGTCTCAGCATGAGAGAGCAGCAGCTCCCAGGCTGCAGGACACTGCAGAGTGACACACTGGGAATGCACAACTTGGAAAATATAAAAGTTGAAATGTAAGACATCAGAGAGAGACAATTTCCAAGGGAGGGCACAGGGAATGGCTTCCCAGTGCCAGAGGGCAGGGCTGGATGGGATATTGGGAAGGAATTGTTCCCTGGGAGGGTGGGGAGGCCCTGGCACAGGGTGCCCAGAGCAGCTGTGGCTGCCCCTGGATCCCTGGCAGTGCCCAAGGCCAGGTTGGACATTGGGGCTTGGAGCAGCCTGGGACAGTGGAAGGTGTCCCTGCCATGGCAGGGGTGGCACTGGATCTTCACTGTGCTATTTGATTCCAGTTAGGAAAAAGGACAGAGAAGCACACATGATAAAACCATCAGGTCTAACTGGCTGCATGACACAAGTCCAAAATAATTTCCAAATACTCAAATGAATCAGGAATGAATAGAAGTAGGAAAAGCTGTTTATGTCAATGAAACGGGAGTATCAACAATTACATTTTTGGAGAAGCAGAAAATAAACACTCTGCTCATATTACTTCTGACTTGCTGATTTTTTATAAACCTGTCATACACAAAGAAGTTTAGTACATATACAGTCCTTTTATTGCCACTTTTGGGCCACATAATGTAGCATTTACCTCGCCATAAGGATGTAGCACCCTTTCCAAAGGAAATGGGAATTCCATGGGAATACACCCATGTCTACACTCAGCATCTCCCTCTCCTCGTGTCTCCATTGCCAGGTTATTTATGAGTATGTGTTACATTGTCTACGTGTTTTGGTGGCTGAAATGAGTGAAAATGGCTTTATTTAGGAGTTGGCAATTAGAAATGAGTCTTTCTTTGAGGAGAGGGAGGCTCCCCTGGAGCATCACTGCTTATTTTTAGAGATGTTACTATGAAAGGGTCAGTGAGATGAGGCAGCAGCTCTTGCTCACATCAGCCTGAACATTTTTACGGCACACTGAAAAGGGGATGTAGCCTTTATCCCTGATCCCTAAACCCAGAAAAACTCCCCACTGGCTATTCCCAAATCTCTGAAATAAAATCCAGTGAGAGGGATCAGGAGAACAGACTTTCCATGATCTTCTTCTACTTGGAAACCTCATCCCCTGTGACTCCAAGCCCTTGGATGGTGAGGCTGGAGTAAGATGTGATGGGATTGATATGGGAATTATTTATCCCATTCTGCCTTGGGATTGTTAACCAAGTCAGCATCAAAGGAAGCTCACAGCTATCCATTCGTGACCTGGGCAAGATGAGGGACTTGTAATAAAAGATATACAGAATATTCACAGCAACTATTTGGAGTGGCTCACTTCTTGTTCCTGGTAACTTCCCAAATCCAGGGAAAGGGGCAACTTCCTGCAAAATAAATCGTGGATTGTACAGCAGTGTGTAAAGGCATTCTTTGTCTACAGATGTTCTGGGGTGCAGATTTCAATCAAAGAGTAAAGTGCAAATATGCTCCTAAAATTTACTTTTCATAGTACGGGAGAACACAGAGACTGAATTTGGATAGCACGTGCACAGGTAGCCTGTAACTCAAAAATGCTGAAGTTAAGCATTGAGAAAACACCAGCAAAGGTGTCGTGGAGCAGTCAGAGGAGCAGGCTCAGCAGTCAGACATCACCTGACAGAACCTGAAGACGTTGCATAAGCTGTAAAACAAGAGGTGGCACCCCAGCAGTCACGAGAGGCAGCCAGAGGAGGGGGAATGCACTCAGCCTTCCAAGGCTGCTGCCTCTCTGAATATCGATTTTACCCACACCCAGTACAAATTTAGAGTCTGTTGCTCGCTCACCTGCTCCTTGCTGGGGGTGGAGGATCCTCCTACCACATTTTCTGTTTGCCAGGAGCTCGGCACAGCAGCCCTGAGCTAAACCCAGGCCTAAATTAACCCATTATTGATGCACTGCAGCTGTTACCATTCCTGACCCAAAAGAAAGGAGTTTAGGAGCTTGCCTTTGCATGAGGCGAAATTAGAACTGGTGCTTCTGAAATTTGGGGGTCCCTAAGTGGAGTTCTGTGGGCAATACTGCATCAAGTAAGTTATTTAAACACTTACTCGCTCAAGGGGCATTGGGGAGGGATATTTCTGGGTTTGATTCTGAGCTGTAGGAAGGTTTTTTGGGGTATAGTTGCTCTTTTAAAGTCTGAGCATAGGCCTTTTCACAGGGCCCACTGAATGTGAGCCTGTTGAATAATTGTGCTGCTGAGAAACAAATAATTTGCTTTGCTGTTTCGTTCTGCAGATGAATTCCAGTATTTACCCTGCGTTGCTGCTGAAGCAGAATATTCATGCGACAATTTCAAAAGAAGAGAGGGTAGATTTAGATTAAAAATTAGGCAGAAATTCTTTACTGTGTGGGTGGTGAGGCCCTAGAACAAGTTGTCCAGGGAAACGATGAATGTCCCATCCATGAAAGTGTTCAAGGTCCAGCGGGATGAAGCTTGGAGCAACCTGGGATAGTGGAAAGTGTTCCTACCCATGGCAGGGAGTGAAATGAGGTGATTTTTAAGGTCCCTTCCAGCCCAAACCATTCCATGATATGTTTCTATGAATTTCTTCTTTGGAAAAGCTTAATGCATTTATGTGATTGACTGCTGGAAGTAACAAATCAAGTATATATTTGAGTTTTCAGAGCTTGAATATTGCAAAGTACTGACTGTAGTAGGTTTCATTATCTGGCTGAGAAGTCCTAAAAAAAAATAAATAAATAAAAAAACAACTGCAGAAAACAAGTCTGACTTGAACATCTGGAGGACTAGGAGCAGGAAAACAAATGAAAGGGCCTGCTGTATTCTGTGCCAGGAGGATTTGCAATCCAGAAAGAGATGCAAATGACTAAGGCTGAGTGATCCACTTTCTGTAAGCAATCAGCGTGACAGACTTAACCCCTTTTCTTGTTTGCAAATTATCCTGGAGTAAGCAACCGCTGCTGCTGCCGCTGCTGCTTACAGATGTGTTTGCTATTTGCATACACTTTGTGAATAAACTCCTGCTCGGGGGTTAGTCATGAGCCACTCAGCGTGACTATTGCCTGAGTGGGGTTGTTTGCAGGCTGTGATTCATCAGACCTGCAAGGGAGCTGGAAGGAAGGCTGCGTGAGCACGGCTGGAAATATGTGTACGGATGCATATTCACAAATTGTCAGCGTGTTTGCGATGCTTTTCATCTCTCTGCAAACAATCTGCTCTCCAAAGAAAACTTTGCGCCAAAAAAGCGCTTCGTGCTTAACTTTTTTTTTGTGCTCTGCTCTAACTTTCTGAGGGGAAATGCTGGTGGGAAACTTCTTGAAATGAGTTGTATCTGTCTGTGTATCTCTGGTCATCTCTTACATTGAGCAAAGTGGCAATGATGCCTAAAGAGGCCACCTAGAAACAGAGACCAGACAGGAGTAAGGGAATAAAGGTGGATATTTATTTGAAAGGCCTTCAGAGGCACACCCTGGGCAGGCCAAAGGCTGCACCCAAGATGGACCCCGAGTCACGAGTTCTTCACACTTTTATAGCTTTGCTCCATTTGCATCTCAACCCAATTTCACCAATTAAACTTTAGCTAATGATGGAATTTGCCCTCAGCTTGCCCCCCTTCTCAAGATGCTGGGTTACACATTTTGGGCCTAGGCCGGGCTGGGTGTCCTTGGAGAGCAGCCTGGAGAGGCTTTGTTCTGTCTGTCTCAGCATGAGAGAGCAGCAGCTCCCAGGCTGCAGGACACTGCAGAGTTACACACTGGGAATGCACAACTTGAAACATATAAAAGCTAAAACATAAGGCATCAGGAAGTGGCCACAAAGTGTGTGTGACAGTGGGTGCCACAAGCTCCTGAGCCTCAGTCACACGGTGCTTCCCTGGGGAATCCATTAATTTTTCCTGCTGCTGCAGAGTGTCCTGACACTGTCTGAGGTCTCTCTGCCCTCGGGGTTTGCTCCTGGTGAGGTGAGTGGGTCGGGGATGTAGCACTGCTGGGGTTGCAGCCCTGCAGCGTGGGGAGAGCGGGGTAAATGTGGAAAATTCTGTGTCGTATGGGCTGGTCACAGACACATAAATGCCTCAATATGAGTGCACTGGATACCCCAGTTTCAGGTCAAGTCATCGTTTGGTTTGCAATGGGAAAAGGTCCAGTGTGCACACACTGTGTCCTCAGAGAAGATCCCTCCACCTTCTAAAAAAACAATCACAGGGTGAAATCAGAGACACTTGACTGTCCCAACCTGGCAGAATGGCCCAGACCAAGTTACTGCTGAGCACAGAGCTGAAGTTTTACTATTTGAGCGCACAACAGTGACAAAAGATGAGTTTTCCTTTCACGTGAGGGTCATGCTATAAATCCCATGAAACTTACTTTCAGAGCTAATTTTGGTGTCTTTTTAACAGCTTTGCTTGCTGGGAGATGAGCTGATATCATCACCCTGATATCATTTTGTGGTGAATCCAAGGGATGCCCCCTTTCTCCTGGCCTGGTGAGGCAGGGCTTGGGGAATCTGTGGGGTGCAGGTGCCCCGTGTGTCAGCTCTCCCCTTGTGGAGGGGTGGGAATTGTGTGCAGGGCTGATTTCCCCAGCTCAAAGGTCCCCACTGCACCTCCCCAGTGCAAGGGCAGATGCAGATCCCAATCCCTGGGATTTTTCAGCCTGGTTGGGGATGTGATGTAACCAGGGCTCTGGAATCGTTAGCAAATTTAATTAAAAAATAGACTTTATATCAAATGCAAACTGTCTGTGCTTCAGGTGCCTTCCTTCCCTTAGCTTAAATTTCATTAAGAAAACAATCACTTCTGCTTGAGGCTGCCTTTTTTGGGATGAGGAAAAGGGGAAAGAGAAGCTGAAGAAGAGCCTTTCTACTTCAGTTTTAAACCATGAGGAGACATGAAAACAAAACACGTGGTCAGGGATTTGTCCCAGCCACAGCAGCCCCCTTATCATCCTTTTTTTTTCTGCTGACTTCCTGCTCTGGACTCCTTGGCAGCTCCTGGGACAACATCTAAACTTTGCAAACGTGAAGGAATTCGAACGGAGCCCTGGACGTCATCGCATCCTCCAAGGGGGCCATAAATCAGGGTTTGTTATGGTCGTTCTCCCGTGAGGCACAACATGTGCAGGCAGAAAGGAGCCTGCAGGAAGGAGAGGCAGAGAGGGGAGAAACACCGGTAGGAAAGACCCCATAAGAAATGTTTTGACAGCCTCGATTGAGCTGAGAGACCACGGAGGGGCTGGGGTGAGTTCTCATTGTTGTGGGAACAGGGCCCCGCCTAATTTGAAGTGAATTTGCTCCGGAGCTGGAAGGGAGCTCTTTCCCTGGCCACTGAGATTTCGTGTCACTGGCAGCGGGATTTTCCCGGTGAGGCAGTGTTTTCCAGCCACAGCAAGGGGGTGATTCATCAGCCAGATCCTCCAGTGATATAAATAGACACTACCTCCACCAGCTCCAGTGGTCTTGCACCAACTTGCATCAGCACAAGAAAGTGGGGATGGAAAGTTCCCATCCCTTTGCCCCATCTCAAGCACTGCCAGCTGGGCTCTTGCTGTACATCAGTTCTGGCTGGAGTGAGGAACAATTAGAGAATTATCCCAAATAACAGGAAAACTCCCTTTTTCTTGGTCAACAGAAGGTATAGGTTGGTTTCCTCCCANGTCTGGGTTGGAAAGGACCTTAAAGCTCATCCAGTCCCACCCCTGCCATGGGCAGGGACACCTTCCACTGTCCCAGGTTGCTCCAAGCCCCATCCAACCTGGCTTTGGACACTTCCAGGGATGGGGCAGCCATAACATCTCTGGGAAACCCGTGCCAGGGCCTCACCACCCTCAAAGTAAAAAATTTTTTCCTAATATCCAATCTCACCCTGCTCTCTGTCAGTTTGAAACCATTCCCCCTTGTCCCGTGTCCTACACGCTCTTGTAAATTTGATTGTTTGGATGTTTGGGGTGTGGAATGTTTTGCTGCTCCTCCACGACAAAACTGGGCACTCAGGGGATCCACTGGGGAGTCGCTAAACCCTCGATTTAGCAGTGGATTTAATGTTTTTAAATGAAATATTAATCATTCTAGCTGGGGAGGCGGCTGCTGGGCTGGTGGGAGGTGAACCCGGGCAGCAGCTCCAGACAAGGAGGTAATTATGTTTATTCCTTGGCTGCATTGTGTGGAATGCAGATGAGGGTTTAAGTGGCTGTAATTACCTGTGCAAGGTGTCATTCCTATTTTACAACAACAGGAGCAGGGTCAGCTGAGCCTGGATCTGTTGCCTTGGCTGGGCTTGGGTTTCCAAGCATCTTCCACCCTGCCTCTTTTCCCTGCTTGTCCAGCACCTTTCTTAGGAATAAAACCCTGTTAAATGCTGTTCAGAGGTGTTTTTACCCTGTTAAATGCTGTTTAGAGGTGTTTTTACTTCCCTGGTGCTCCATTATCTGCTCCGTTATGACACCACATCATGGGCAAGGATGAACGACTGGTTAGAAATTGTTGTTACTTTCAGACATATTCAGTGAGGCATTTTTTGCATCTCTGTTACACTCAAGCCTCTCAGGAGAGGAGGAATTCCTGTAATTTGGCTGAGCTTGCTTCTTCCTTGTGAAGGATGGCTTCAATAATCTCTCCAACTTCCAGAAATAAAATACAGGGAGACCTGTTCTCTTTATATTGGGTTTGGGGGGGAGGGGGGGGGAGGAAAAAAGAAAAATAGGGAGAATCCTGAAATGCCAGCAGGAATTTGGTTTTGGGGAAGAGTGGGCAAACCTCCCTTTCAGCTACAGCCAGGCTGTGATTAGCACCAGGAATCCATATCAAAACGCAGTGGTTACATCAGCTGGGGCCTCACAAAGCAGCTTGTGTCCATTCCATGATCTTGTTTCTGCCTGCCAAAACCATCCTATGGGAATGGGATCAGCAGGGATGCAACTTTAAAGGGTCCCCATTGCTCTGCTGCTTCCTTGGCCTGTGTCCTGGATCTGTGAGGTGCCCTGCTCCGTGCCATGGACACTGGGCAAGCTGATCCCAAATGGGAGCCAGGAGCAGCTCCCAGTGACTCCTGCACTGATGGAAGCCTGGAAGTGAGCAGGAAAATTTGGGAGTTGCTGCCAGAGCTGTAACAGAAATGAGGAGATGGGATAGTAGCTGTGGGTCCCCCTGCAGCAGGGCAGGGTTGGGAGGCTCAGGGGGCTGTGGGGAGGAGGAGGAGGAAAAGGAGGAGGAAGAGCAGCTCACTAGGTGCCATTCTGCCCTCTGATTGCAGGTGGGAACATGGGAAGTGGGGCTGGAAAGCGGGAGTGGCTTCCCACAAGAATCCTACAGCCAGGGACCCAATGCTCCTGGTCACCCTGGGAGCTGTGTGTTGGGATCTCAGGTGGGTGACTGACTGCCCAGGAGCCTCTGGTCCTTACAAAGCCTGGTTTTAGATCTCAGATTTTGGGGGGAAAGCTCAAACTGGTGACCAGAATACACCTGCAGAGTTAATAAACCAAATAAACCGGTCAGGACTGAGGTTTAGAAACCTCAAGATTTGAGCTGTGGGTCACGTTTTTTTTTGTTATTACTGCTTGTTTTTGGAGCTGGCAGATCTGCTAGCAGCAGTCCTCACCTCAGTCCCACCAGTTGTTTTGTTGCTTCCCAGTTTCTGGTTGCCTAAATCCCTGGAATTTCGGCTGGACAGCCTTCCCCCTGGTTGTGCACTGCTGTGTGCAGTTTAAAAGCTGTCAGGCCTGATTCTCATTTGCGCTCTGGCAGCACGAACCTTCACACCCACTCGAGGGTCCCTTTCTTCTTCCAGAGTGTAGGAAGGAGGATTTGGATCCAGTGTGGAGCCATCCCCATGGCATGGGGCTGCGTGTTGTGCAATTCCTCTGGTTTGGAGTCAGCTTGCAGCATCCTCTGCAATCCTGCTGCACGGAAAACCAGGTGCAAAACGTCAGCTGGGATTTATTGCTGCAGCTTGTGGAGCTGCTGGCTGCTCCCACTGATCCAAGGGGTGCTGGGGGTGAGGGAAGCACCTGCTTGCAGTTTCTGCACTGGAGCTGCTGGAAAACTTAAACTTTGCTGTGTTTCATGTTCCATGTGCTGCAGGTTTCTCTCCAGCTGTGAGGAGCAGCCTAATGGCACTCTAAGGGTCTGTCCCTGAGCTCCAAGAAACTCCAAGGAAACTCCAGTTTCTGCACTGGAGCTGCTGGAAAACTTAAACTTTGCTGTGTTTCATGTTCCATGTGCTGCAGGTTTCTCTCCAGCTGTGAGGAGCAGCCTAATGGCACTCTAAGGGTCTGTCCCTGAGCTCTGGGAGACTCCAAGGAAATGCAGAATGGATGAATGCAGCTGTGCCCTGTGCTGTAGCAGTGCTCCCCATGTTTGTCACGTGCCCGTGGCTCAGGAGGGATCCATCGTGCATCCAATGTAAAATTAGTGGGTGTGTCACAAACAAAAAGCAATAATCCCGTGAGTCAGAGTTGAAATTTTTCCCTTCTGTGCGAAGTGTTCATTATTCTGGAATTTTAAGTGAGGGGAAGGGCTGACTGGAGAGGGTTTGTGCCCACTGGCTGCTTCCTCCAGCAGCTGGGGACATGGCCAGCGATGGCTCTTCTGGTGTCCCGTCCTCTGCACACATTTTTAGGGCTGCTGCTGATGTCTTAAGGTGGCAACTTCCCTTCCTGAATGTGAGGCTGAGGAGAAATTGTTTTGATTTTTTTTGTTTTAAATTTGATTTAGCCCATCTTGTGTTTTGAAATTGATTTGGGAAAACACCACAATTTCACAGTAGACATATTTTCCCAGAAATGTTGGCATCACATTTAAGCATAAGCCATAAGAGGGGCTTCAAATACCTCAGTGCTTTTGGGGATGCTCTGCTCCGGAGCCCAGATTGGCACAGGTGTATTTGATCCTCAGTTCTCTGACTCCCCGAGGGAAGGTGCTAGATCTATTTAGATATTTAGAGAGGGTCATACAAGGAGTGGCTGAGGGAGCTGGGAAAGGGGCTCAGCCTGGAGAAAAGGAAGCTCAGGGGGGACCTTGTGGCTCTGCACAACTCCCTGACAGGAGGGGGCAGCCGGGGGGGTCGGGCTCTGCTCCCAGGGAACAGGGACAGGAGGAGAGGGAACGGCCTTGATGCCTTAAGTTTTAGCTTTTATATTTTCCAAGCTGTGCATTCCCAGTGTGTAACTCTGCAGTGTCCTGCAGCCTGGGAGCTGCTGCTCTCTCATGCTGAGACAGACAGAACAAAGCCTCTCCAGGCTGCTCTCCAAGGACACCCAGCCCGGCCTAGGCCCAAAATGTGTAACCCAGCATCTTGAGAAGGGGGGCAAGCTGAGGGGAAATTCCATCATTAGCTAAAGTTTAATTGGTGAAATTGGGTTGAGATGCAAATGGACCAAAGCTATAAAAGTGTGAAGAACTCGTGACTCGGGGTCCATCTTGGGTGCAGCCTTTGGCCTGCCCAGGGTGTGCCTCTGAAGGCCTTTCAAATAAATATCCACCTTTATTCCCTTCCTCCTGTCTAGTCTCTGTTTCTAGGCTGGCCTCTTTAGGCATCATTCTCAGGCTGGGCCAGGGGAGGCTCAGGTTGGACACCAGGAGGAATTTCCCCATGGAAAGGGAGGTCAGGCCTTGGAAAGAGCTGCCCAGGGAGGTTTGGAGTGCCCATCCCTGGAGGTGCCCAAGGAAGGCCTGGATGTGGCACTCAGTGCTCTGGGCTGGGGACAAGGTGGGGATTGATCACAGGTTGGACTGGCTGGGCTGGGAGGGCTTTTCCAACCTCAGGGATCCTGGGATTCTGTGATCTTTATTATGAAAGGTAAATAGCTACAGCATGTCAGTATCTAACTCAGAGGAAAATCACTTTTCTAACCCCGACAAAGTCCTGCAGAAAAGGATCTGGTGGGAAACACAGGAATAAGTTCCCTGCCAGTTACCAGAAGATCCTCAGAGCACTTTGGTGGAATTCCTGATCTGTAAGACCTGAACTGCTGGAACATCACCCTGTGCTTTCAGGCTTTTTGTCAGCTGGAAGCCTCTCCCAGAGCTGCAGTGTGGCGAGGAGTCTGCTTCTCATCTCCTCACATCTGGACCCCGTGACATTAATGGCAAAAGCAACTCTCTTTTGCAACTCCATCCAAAAACTGCAAGCATCAGCCCTTCACAGCTAATGAGAACTGAGCTGGGGGAGAGAGTTTCTCCTACAGTGCCCCGTGACAAGTCAGCTGCATGCCTCTTGATCCATGTAATTTTATTCCTCGTGGAGACCTCACATAGGCACAAATAGAGAGATTTGAAAATAGTGTGACTGCTGCTTATTTATCTTGCAACGAATTCAATGTATTAAATCACTGCCCTGCTAAAAGCCTGTCTTTCTCCAAGATCACATCCTATGAGGTCAACTCAAGCAAATAAAATGGCTACTAAATCTTTGGTTGTCATTGCAACACTTCTTTTTTTTAATTATTTTAATTTTTTAAAAACAACAGAACACTCCAGTATTCATTCCAGTGCCATAAACATGCTAAGCAATTGAGTATTTATCTGAAGAGAATGAGAAATGTGGAATTTATTTCTAGGACTTGAGGTTTAAATAAACAAGACACTTTTAAACACAACTCCATTTTGGATAATGAGATGTTTTCATGGACGCAGTGGCTATTTGCAGTGTGTTTTCCCATGACTTTTTTTTCTACAATATGACATTTAAATCAGAGTAGTACAGAATCTTTGTGCATTAACAGAGGTCAGCTCTTCTCAGGAGTAAATATTTGTATACATGTGGGTGTGTGTGGTACGTCCCATGCAAGAACTGTGTGTAACAGTGGGAGTTAATTTGGTTTAATAATCAAGCTGTAAAAATGTAACTGATTGATCTAACTCATAGATTGCTTTCCTAGTACAAAAGGCATTACATAAGTATGATTCCCTACTTTTATTAAATGTTCTTTATGTAAATATATGCATATACCTAAGGAAACATTATGGATCTGTCACCACAGGGCTGTGATCCCTGTTCTTAGGGAACAGGGAAAACTGAAGGGGAAAACTTCGGTGCTGTCCCATGAAAGTAAAACACCACACAGACCTCAGTATTTTCAGGTCGTGTGGCACTTTTTATTCAATCCAGACTGCAGGACTGACCCCCTGCACTGCTGGGAGGAGCAGCTGGTTACAACAGAACCACCTTGTGAGGAGAAAAAGGGAGATTTCCATCATCTGGCCAGCCAGGGGTCCACAAAATCTCTGTTTTCTGCTGGAATGTTTTCAGCCATGCGTGTTCCTCTGCTGAGTCACCCCTGCCACACCTACACAGAGCTGAGATTTGCCTGAAATAGATCTGAGCAGACATGTGCAGCGGGGTTTGTCAAAGGATGGAAAGGCATTTCGTGTTTCATTTTATGTTTAGTGGGAGCTGCAGCCAGTTCACGTTGGAAGGGAAGTTTCAGTCCTTGTTTTCCAAGAACTGGTGGGTTTTTTTCCCCTTCTGTTGGTGTGAGTGACCTGCAGAGAGGTCATGGCAGTGCTTCCCCATCCCGTACGTTCTGATGCACTTGAATGAGAAGGAATAAAAAGGGATTGTGGGAAGGTGTCTTGAGGTAGGGAAGCACGTTAAAGTATGGGATGGAAGTAGAGGTGACTTTATTCACACCAGGCATAAATCAATGCTGAGCCCTGGCATTTTCCACTGCAAAAAAAGATGGACTTGGGGTGCTGGTGGGTGAGAGCTGGACATGCCCTGTCCGTGTGTGCTGGGACCAGAAACCAGCTGTGTCCTGGGCTGATCCCACACTGTGACCAGCAGGGAAGGGATTGGGATTGTTCCCGTGTGCCCCTGTGCTCAGGTGACAGCCCACGTGCAGAGCTGCCCCAGCCCTGGGGCCCAGCACAGGGAGGACGTGGAGCTGCTGGAGAGAGTCCAGAGGAGGCACCAGGATGAGCAGAGGGATGGAGCAGCTCTGCTGGGAGGAAAGGCTGCGAGAGCTGGGATTGTTCAGCCTGGAGAGGAGAAGCTCTGGGGTGAGCTCACTGTGGCCTTGCAGGGCCTGAAGGAGCCACAGGAAACATGGAGAGAGACAATTCCCAAGGGCTGGAGGGACAGGACCCAGGGAATGGCTTCAAACTGACAGAAAGTAGGTTTAGATGGGATTTTGGGAAGGAATTGTTCCCTGGGAGGGTGGGGAGGCCCTGGCACAGGGTGCCCAGAGCAGCTGTGGCTGCCCCTGGATCCCTGGCAGTGTCCAAGGCCAGGTTGGACATTGGGGCTTGGAACAACCTGTTCAAGTGGAAGATGTCCCTGCCCACAGCTTGGAACTGGATGATCTTTAAGGTCCTTTCCAACCCAAACCATTCCATGGTTTCATGTTCCTATTTGGGGGACAGTCCTGCTCCTTGGTACAAAGCCCTGTCCTGAACTGGGCACCCCTCCCTGCAGGATTCCCACCAGCACCGTGCCACGGCAGCAGATCCTCACTGGAGATGAGTGACCTGATCCACTTCCCCACATTAAATAATATCTGCCACACTGGGCTTTACCTCTGTCACGCTGCCAGTGGCCTTGCCCAGTTCCAGCTGCTGGGTAAGTGAATTTTTGTTTTCGCAAGGGCCCGTCTCCTCCCCACCCTCCTGCTAACCCACTTTTGGGCAAAGCTTCCCACTTGGAAATCAGCCCGTCCCATTAACCTCTGCAAGCAGGGCGATGATTCCAAGTGCTGGAGTGTTTGGGAGCTGCTCCCAGGGGAAAGCAATGCCTGCTGCTCGAGGAGACATCACTTTTGGGCAGCTCAGAGCAGGCAGGGAAGGGGGAGAACCAGCCTAGGCACAGAGGGTCCAGTGCCACCTGCTCTGGCCTCCTGAGTAACCATTAAAAATGGTTTTACTCCCAGCCAAGTATCCCCATCTCCAGAATATCCACACCTCTTATTTTCCAGTTTAGTGATGCAGTTATACAGATAATTCCCTTGAAAACCTTCCCAGTTGTGGACTCACCCCTTGAAGCCTTGATGCCATTTGGTCACCAAGGTCACTCGTTAAATCTGTGCTAAAAAACATCCCAGTCCCACACTGCTCAGGAAAATCCCCACTGGAATTGGAGCAGGGCAAGCTGGTGGTGATGGGATTGTGTGAGCACAGTGGAGGTGGAACAGTGGTTTTTTTCCCCTTCTCTTTCCTAGGAGATGAAAGAGAAACATCAGAAGAGGATTGAGTCCATGGCATTACTCGTAGGTGTGTGTGTGTACCTGGTACTTATTTACGTTGGCGTCTGTGTACAACTGGGCAGATAAAATGAAAGAATTTAGGACATATCTGGCACGGCCACACAGACTTTCAGAACGCAAGATAAACAATGGATGATTGCATGTTTGAAGCATTTTCCTTGATAACAGATTGAATAATTTACCAGTAATGACAGGGAGCGATGGAGCGGTCAGCAAACCACGTTGTGCTGCAACTGCACCACACCAACTCCAGCCATGCTGCTGGGGCTACATTGTTTGTTTGTTTTGGATATAACATTTTTTGGCAACCGTCTGCTGCCTTTACAACAGAGCAGATCCAGTGGGAAATGCCCCATGGGAAGCGTGGAATGGAGCGTGCACGCAGAAATGGTGTGGGGGAAATGTGGGAATTCATTTGGTGCTGGCTTGGAGGAGATGCACCAAGCTGGAGAATGTGAATGGGCACATCTGGCAGAAATGGACCCACGAGCAGGATCATCCTACCTGGTCCCAGCAACACCTTTTCTGACCAGGAAACACAGAATCATAGAATGGTTAAAGTTGGAAAAGAACCTCAGGATGATTTAGTCCAATGCCTGATTAATCACCACCTTGTCACTGAGTGCCACGTCCAGCCCTTCCTTGGACACCTCCAGGAATGGTCACTCCAAACCTCCCTGGGCAGCCCCTACCAAGGCCTGACCTCCCTTTCCATGCAGAAATTCCTCCTGATGCCCAACCTGAGCCTCCCCTGGTGCAGCTTTAGGCCAATTCCTCTTCTCCTGCTGCTGGTTCCCTTGGAGAAGAGGCCGACCCCCATCCTGCCCACAGGACAGTGCTGCTGTGCTGTTTTTTCAGCTTTCTTTGCCATGGCTGAAGCACAGGGCACCAGGAGTTCACCCCTTTGGTGCTGTCAGCTCAGTTAGATGACGCCAAGCCGTGTGAGCTCATGGGTTCAACCCCTTCAGCTTGCTGGAGCTGATAGAAAATCACCAGCTTTGTCTAAATTACAGCTTGGCCCTCGATTAGGTGTCAGGGAGTCAGGTCACTGTGTGGGTGCTGCTGTGACCTGGGTCAGTGGCTGCCTGCACCCTGCAGAGCTTGGGGACGTGCTTTTGGGCTCCTTCCTTGTGCCCAGGCTCCAGGCTCGAGCCCCAGTGACCCAGATGTCGAGGGGTTTCATCTTGATGGACACTGTGTGAGCAAGCCTGGCCTCCAGATCTGACTGGGGAAAGGTCTTAACAGATGGATCAGATGGCAAAGTACTCACATTTCACTGAAGAACAGGATTTATGGTGTATCAGACATGTAGGACTATTTTTGTTCATCTTCAGTTTAGTTTCGCTTAACTCTTCATTTGCTTCTTTCTGCTTTGTCTTTGGGAGCATCCCCACCCAGCTCCAAGTTGTCCCAGCAGGGGAACCAGGATTTTCCCGATCTCTTTGGCTGTCCCACCTGGGCTTTCCAGATACTTTTTCCCCCACCATCCCTGCTTGAAAGACAGAGGCAGCAGCCCCTGAGCAGGGCAGAAAGGCCAGTGGGCACAGCCAGGTGTTGCCCAGGCCCCCTCTCACCATCCTGAGGAGCAGTGCCATGCACAGGGCAGCCACAGCACCCTCTTCTCACCCCATGGCCATGTAGGAGCCCTCCCATTGCCTCCCCATTGCCCTTTGGCCCAGGTTGTCACCTATCACTGCTCGTGCTCACCCTGTGTCCCAGTGCCCTGCCCAGACAGGCTCTGTGGGAAACAGAGGAGCAGAAACCCCCACAAACACTGATGAGTTTGATTTACAGCCCTGGAAAGAGCTTGGGTTGATGTAATGATAAAGGTATACAGACCTTAAGTAGAAAAAATTATAAACCTATGTTTCTATAGTTATAAGTAAGAAAATGTATTGGGTGATATGGTGAAGGGTTTTAAGTATGATAATATGATTTTATAATTTAAGTTAAGAATGTAGATATTATAATACAAGTATACATGTGTACATGAGCTAACAAGTTATTGGTCAAGGAACAGACACAATGCAGTAAAAAGTACCAAAGGTGATACGTTATAACATCAAAACAAATTTTCATGTTAATTGTCTATTGGACTAGAAAGTTATAAATTGCCATGTAACTCTGAAACTCATGACTTTCTTAGTTATGGTGACTTGCTGTTAAACTTGTAACTCCTGAGACTGATGCCTCGTTTGATTTTTCAAGTAATAAGTCGCAAATAACAGAGTTGGTCCTGTCTCTTAGATAAGGCTCTGACAAGGCTCTGTCCCTCCTGCCACTCAGCCAACACAGGCTGGATTTCATGGCAATCCTGTGGAAAATCACTGATAAGGGCTGTGCAGCAAAGAGGTAATTTTACTGTACACAGCATCAACACAAAATTTTATGTTTACAGTCACCTTGTGTGAGAAGGAGAATTTAAACAATGGGGAATTTTAACGCGGAGAAAAATATTCCTATGACTTTTAAAGAAGCAATTGCAGATAAAGAAGGGAGAGGAACCCCAAGGCTGCAGAAGATGAGAAGGTGCATTGAGAAACTATGAGTGTGAGAGCAGATCTGAGATCTTTTCATTTTCTTCTGCCTTCTCCTTGAAGGGAGTGAGATAATTTCACAGAATCACAGAATCACCCGGGTGGAAGAGACCTTCAAGATCATCGAGTCCAACCCATGCCCAAACACCTCAATTAAACCATGGCACTGAGTGCCACATCCAATCTTTTTTTAAACACATCCAGGGATGGTGATTCCACCACCTCCCCAGGTAGACCATTTCAGAACTTTATCACTCTTTCTGTAAAAAACTTTTTCCTAATATCCAACCTATATTTTCCTTGGTGCAGCTTAAGACTGTGTCCTCTTGTTTTTTGAGTCACTCTGTGCCCTCAGCCCATCTCACATGGGATTTTAGGGTTTGAAATCTGAAGGGCTCCATCCAGCCCTGCTGCAGGAGGCTGAGAAGTTGTTTGCTCCTTCCCCAAAAGTCACTATTCCCATAGCAGAAAAGCAGGTGGGTTTATGACTCATCCATTCAAGATTATGTATTAAATAATGAGCTGGACTTCGAGCTGTGGCAGCTGAGAGGCAGCACATGTTTGCCAGCTCTGTTACATGGGTGACAGCTGGAAACCTGGCCATTTACGCGGTGACTTTTGGGCTAAGAAAAACCTCCTCACCTTCAGCAGGAGCTGGGGAAAGTAGCTTGGTTTGTCATGGAAAAAAATCATTGTGTTAGCTCTAAAAAAGAGCAGTCAGAAACTGGGAGATTTGAAGGTGTCTGACTGTTTGTGCTGACCTGGGATTCATCTTGTGAGTGAGAGAGAAAGAGAAAACCTTGCTGAAACTGGATGGACAAAATATCAGTCCAGAGGAAGCGAGGGGAGGATCACTGTCCTGGTCTAGGTTTAATTAATTAATATTCCTGAAGAGGAGAGCTGCTACTTGAAGTTTATCATAGAATCATGGAATGGTTTGGGTTGGAATGGGCCTTAAAGATCATCCAATTCCACTCCCTGCCATGGGCAGGGACACCTTCCACGATCCCAGGTTGCTCATAGCTCCATCCAACCTGGCCTTGGACACTTCCAGGGATGGGACATCCACAGATTCCCTGGGAAATCTGTTTAAACCTTTTATGGCTCCTGCTGGTGAAGTCAGGGCTGTGCAGAAATATTTGTTTCTGTCCTTTACATCTTCACCCACAGCAGTTTCAGCTGTTTCACCATGGCTTACAAAGCGTGGGCCTTGCAAACTTGCATTTCTAATTTTTCTCTTTGCAGACCTTTTGTTGTGGCTTGGGTGTTTCCCATGGGCCTGCTGCCTGCAGCAAGCCCAGCCATGACCTTCGGTGCTGTGGGCCTGCTGAAGGTATAGGGTTAATTTGTCCTGGAAAGCAGCTGCAAGATCAAAAAATCCGTCAGGAGATGGATTTATATTTTCTTGAGTGGACATGCCAGGCTAACACTGTGCCTATGCAGCAGACAGATTCCATTTGGAGCAAAGCTAAAATGGCAGTGCAGGCAAAGGAGCCTGGAATGTAACAATTTAAGATAAAGACACTGAACTTGAGTTTGTCAATCAGTAGTTTTTAGATCTCCTTTTCTACTCCAATCTAAATAAGCTCTGGCTACCCATCTGGGTTACGACCATGCCTGTTCTCTCTGCAAACACACACCCAGCCTCATGAAACACCATTTTTCCATGCAGAGGTGGGGTTTGCTGTTGTGGTCGTGAAATTGGACCAGCAAGAAGTTCATGTCACAATCTTCCTGTTTGCCTATCTCTGCTTGTTATTAGCAAACAAAAAAAAAGGTGCTACATTTGCTGAGGCCGATGAGGTTTGACTTTGACAACTCGATGCCACTTGATCCATTCCGAGCAGGAATTTGCTGCCGCCTGGCAGCTGTGGTTTAATTGTCCAGGATGGTGCTTTCTCCCCCAGCTGTGCCCGAGGCAGATGCTGGTGAGGGCTGGTTCCCTGTGCACACATCTGCTCTGCTGAGTGTCTGTCAGTCACCAGATCTGCTGGGCTTGTGTAAGCCTGTGGCGAGCTCTTCTGGCACCGGGTTTTTGTGCGCACGGATCACTGCCAAGAGTTCTGGCGAGAGCGAGGGCTCCACGCTCTGACAGCTCCCCACTGCTCACACATATGCTTCCAAAACCATCTGCACAGATTATTTCCCTCCTCTGACAAAGTGAGGTGTCCTCACGCCATGGTGCAGTGACGTTGTCACTGGAAGGTTGTTTCGAAAATAAACCTCCGTGTTCTCCACGCACCAGTCATTCTTGAAAACGAGCTGAAGTTTCCTTCTGGGTTTTATTCAGCTAGAATTTGCTCCCTAGCTGTCGCTGTCGGTGCTGCCGGAGGGCAATGAAGGACTCAGAGACACGAGTGTGGTCAGCAGAAAGGAATGAATTATTTAATTAATAAAAGATGGGGTTTTATGTGTTTGGTTCTTTTAGTGTTTTCCTAAATGGCAAGAGGTATTGGACCTCTAACTAACTACCTATCAGGGTGATTGGTCAATTCTCACATCATTCATTTCTCTAGTCGGTATCACAACAATTCTAATTATATTTGATTGGTCAATTCACACATCATTCATTTCTCTAGTCGGTATCACAACAATTCTAATTATATTCACAGGTGCAAGATTAGCAAAGTCTGTTTACAGAAAACTTTATCATGTTTTGCACAGTTTCGCATGAGAAAGAACAGAGCTCTCACAAACTGCGGCTGAGAGCTGAAAACTCCTCTGCTAAAGCTTTTTAACATCCATACCTAGCACAGCAGCAGTGAGGACAGGCATTACCATAAAATCGTGTTTATTAGTAAACTCAGTGACCTGCTCTGGCGAAAATCCCATTCCAAAGTTCCACCCTGTTCCTCGGCAGTAGGTGCAACCACCGAGTGACGTTAGTTTCGTAGTTTGAGGCTTAAAAAAACCTCCCCCAAACTAAACCAACGTGTAATAATTCACAGATGTTGGCAGCCGGCGATGATGCATGACTTGAAGCTCTCTTTGGGTGCCAAACCACAAATATATATATCATTTTTTTTATAGTCTCCCATTCCTGGAACTGAAAGAGGCTTCAAAACAATCAATATGTAAACACAAATACAGAGCCCTCCCTTCTGAGCATCACCAGTGCTGCTACTGCTGCTACACACAGAGGGCTTTTTCTCAGTGGCTGTGTCCTTCTTCAGAGCTGCTTTTTGTCCTTTATTTAGAGGCACAGGCCTCCAGTGCAGCTCCTGCGAGATGAGGGGAGGTGCTCACACTTTCTGACCTTTTTAAGTTGTTGACCAGTGGAGGCTGTTTCAAGCTGAAACCAGGAGGGAGTTATATTTGATTTATTGCTGGATTTCCAGCACCATGTCCAAGGGCTTTGAAAACTGAAGTTTTCTCTTTGTGCCTTGAAATCTTTATCTCAAGAGTGCTCCTTTCCCTCCACTGCCCTCCATGGGTATTTTAATTCTAAACCAAAGGGTCCACCTTAGAAGATGAGTTTTCTTTTCACATGAGGGCCATGCAGAAAATGACATCAAACTTATCTTGAGAGCTAATTTTGTATTTTTAACAGCTTTGCTTGCTGGGAAATGAGCTGATAGCATCACCCTGACAACCCAGGGAGGGCCACTTTGTGGTCAAATGCAAACCACTTGCATCAAAGTCAACTTTCCAGTATGGTCTGCCACAACTTTGGGGTATTTGTTGTTAGATTGTGTCTAGGACACCAGTCAGAAACTGGGACACCACTGGACTGTGTCTTGTACAGCCAGATATTGGAGAGAGAGGCTCCTTCCCAAAAAATTCATGATTAGAAGTGCAGGGCAGCAGCTGGCAGGTGAAGGGATGAGATGAGGGGACAATAATCAGGAGGGTATTTGTTGTTCTCAGCATTCATTGTTGTATTCATTTCTGCATTTATTTATTGCAGCTTTCCTGACAAAGACGACGTTTTTAAGAACACTTTAAAGAGGGTAATGAAGTTCCTGAGAGTTCTTTCCACAAATCTGCCCTGGAGCATGGGGGGAACTTGGGAGAAAACCCAGAAGTGCTTGTGAAGTGGCAAACTGAAGATGGAAGGGGCTCTGCTGGCCAAACACGGTGCAGGCTGGAAGCTCAGCATCCCAGAGGGATGATGTGTGAGGGGATGATGAGATGCTGATGGTTTGGTGTGGTCTGGAGGGTGACGGAAGCTCCCCAGGGACAGGGTGTACCAAGGTGAGAGCCCTGGTGAGGGAAACCATCTCTCCAGCCGTATTTGAGATGTGTGGAAGCAGAAAGAGCTTTTATTTTTTAAGGCTAAAGAAAAAATGTTCTGCCTGAACACAGATGTGAGGAATTGAAAGGCCACAGGGGGATTTTTAGCTGCCTGGATGGGTGGGGGAGCACGTAATTTAGAGAGATGATACAGGGAGTTTGTGTAAGCTGGACATAGCAACCACAAGGACCTGTGATCTTACTGGTTAAATCCCAAATGACATGAAGGTGTCGGAGAAACCAGGTGAAAAATGGGATTTTGTTCAACAAGGTCTTATGTAAAGGACTGGGCTTAGCTGAGAGCAAAAAAAACCATGTAGCTCTCCCTGCTCTCTGGAATTTCTTCAGGAAAAAAACCAGTGCTTCAACTCCGGGCTGCGTGGAGCAAAAGAGAGTCTGCAGGACATTTGAACTCCTCTGTTTGCTAGTAAAGATGTGAATGAACTGTGTTCCAGGAAATATCCACAGCTGGAATGGAGACCAAGGAGAACAGGGATTAGATGGACATGGTTGTGTATGAACTGGGGTGGTTTGGTCTAGAAAAGTGAGGGATGGGAGACAATATCATAATATAAAAGGGTGCTGCAAAGATGAATCCCTTCTCCTTCTTTGTGGTCATTAGGGCAAGAAGTCCCAGGCTTAAATCATGGCAGGAATAAGTCAGACATCAGGAAAAAAACTTTCTACCAGTCTAAATAGAAAAATCAGGTTTAAAGTGGCTGGCAAAGCTCTGCAGTCTCTGTTATTGGAGGTTGTTTCAACCAAGGTAATCAAAAATGGATTATAAAGGATGGCTGGGCCTGCCCTGCTCCCAGGGATGGGGCTGACATCCCCATGGGGCCTCTCACAGCCCTGAAGATTCTCCCTGAAGATGAGGTTGCCCACAAGAATTAACATGAAGGATTAAAGGCAAGGCTACACATGGGATGGGTCCTCCTTTCATGTGCTAAAAGAAGTTTAGAATCTAGGGAGAGAATGAACAGGGAACTGCAGCTCAGGGTAAAGGGTGGTATAAGTAAAAACATTGGAAAAGCTCATTTAATGAGCTCATTTAATGAGACTGAGTGTGTTTCCAGTGTGTCTCCATGGCAGGAAATTGCTAGAAGAGGGTCTAGAATGAGAAAGGAAGAAAGGAACCACTCAGAATGGTGAATTCAATAGGCTTGGGATGGAAGAAAAAAAGACCAGCCAACAGCTGGAGCAGGAGATAGGTTTTATAAAAAAAATGGTAGTAGTGGAAATAATAAAGTGCATTTAGAATGTGAAAAGAAAAATGTTGGAAGAGGCATGGCTCTTCCTTCCAAGGGGAATCAGCAGACAATTGAAGAGAGGGATCATGTGCAGATAAAATCAACAAATCTCATCTCCTTTGTGCTCAGTCCCACAGCGCAGTCACAGAAGAAGTGGGACCAAAAGTGCCAGAAGGGTCTGTGAGCTTCTTGTTCATCTTCTGTCATGGGAAACTGGGAAACTTCATTCTGGAGAAGTGGAGACAGATGGAAGAGTGTAGTGATGAGTCAGGGGCGATGAGGAGAAAGCTGGGCTTTCTGGTATGGGATCCAGAGCAGATTCCTAGGTAGGAATCTCTCAGGACAGCTGGAAATTGGGACAAGGTAATGATGGAGGGAAGTGTGTGGAGTCGTGGGAATTGCCAAAAGCATCAGCAGTGTAAGGAAGGGACAGAAAAAAGAGATGTCAGATGTGAGCAAGAGCTGACAGGGGCCAGGGCAGACCTTGTGTTGGGAAGCAGGAGCCAGCAGGAGGGATTTGGAGGCATGTGAGGAGGAATCACTGACTTACAGGGAAGGAAGGAGCTCGGAGTGGGTCCCAGCAAAATAAAAGTAGTCAGTGGTGACAGGTTGGAAACTGTAAAAACACATATGTACAGTGACTGGGTGTGAAGATAAGGAGTGAGAGATGGTGCACAGAGAAAGTGGGAAACAGATGGAAAGTTCTGATCTGGGGAGAGGGATGGGAAAGGGCAAAGTGGAGTGACCAGCCTTTGGGCAAGTGGGAGAATACAGCCAGCAGCAGGGTGAGGGTGAGGAGAGATGAAGGAGGCAGAGGACAGGATGGAGATGGAGGGCCAGGACTGGAACAAGGGTGAGGGGTGAAGGAGTGGGGATGTAACCTCTGGAATGAGGGTGAAAACAAGTGAGGACCAGTGTGCAGAGCTGCATTTCTGGAGAGAGCTGAAGGTAGCCATGAGGGGCAGAAGTCCACCTGCAATCCTGAAATCACTCATCCCCAATGAATGTCCCTCTATCTTCCTCCCCAGTACCTAATCAGCCTCTAAAGCTCTGAATTCCCAACTGGAAGCCCCTCCAGTGGGGACAGCCAGCCCCCTCCCCAGCTGGCAGCAGTGCCAGATGCTGCTGCTGGAGACTAAAAGGCACTTTGCCTTTTGTGTTCAAAGCCCAGATACTTGTTCCCTAGGTGAATCAGGGGACTTCTGTGTTTTAGAAAGAAAAGTCCAAGCCAGCAACTTTAAATCAGGCACAAGCCTCGAGAGACCTGTACCTCTCTGTGCATTATCCTGAGCCCAAACAGCACAAGTGTTTGAGCAAAAGGCCATAAAGGCTTTCTGGGTAAATACTACATATTTTATAATAACTTTCAATGGCTGCTGTGTTTCTCTCCAGCTGGTGGGTGAAGGCAGCCCTCTGTACAGACTGTATTCATTGCCTGGAATCTGCTGGCACCTGGAGCAACCTTTCTTTGGCTGTGCCCAGGAGCTGAGCTGCAGCCCCCGAGGTGGTGAGAGCTGGCTGGGACACCCAGAGGGTGACACTTCCTTGGCAGGTCTTGCTGCTCAGCCTGTGCCAGTGGGTCTGTGGGAAGCCTGAGGAAGCTGCAGCTCTTCTCCTGCTGCCTCCAGGAAAGCTGCATCACAATCCTGCCTCCATGAAAGCTGCAGCACAATCCTGCCTCCAGGACAGCTGCAGCACAATCCCGCCTCCAGGAAAGCTGCAGCACAATCCTGCC
>VWZT01016231.1:15027-26203 GCA_013397055.1 Pachycephala philippinensis | reverse complement strand
TATATATATATTTGTATGATTTTTTTTTCCCAGAGTACAACGTCTAGAGCTCTATTACAATTTAGCTGCTTTTTTCCAAGTTCATGTCTTGGCTCTACAAAGCAGCTGCACTCCCTGGAGATCCTTTATTGTAACTGTGCAAAGCATTATTAAGTGTGGGAAAAATCTTGATCTCTTGTTGTTTTTGTATTTCTTTGCGGAGGGGGGTTTTTTCTTCCCCCCTTCCCCGAGACAATTGATTTATGGGAGAGGTCTCAGCCAGCCCTTCTCATTACCTCAGGGCTCTTTCATGGTTTGATATGAAATGTTGAATATATGAAATATTTCCAGCATTTGGAAATCTTTCCTTGTCTCCTCACCCAACCGTACCCCCATGCTGGGAGATGTTTCCTCTTCCCTCCTCTTCTTTCCTTGGAATATTTGCTTCCAGGTTTTCTGTTGGATGGGGAACTGCTCCCCCAGGGCTTTGGATAAAATTTCCTTGGCTTCACTCACCCTTCACACACTGATGTTGCCATTCCCTTCCTCTCTTGCTTCCTGCTCTTGGTTGGCTGATTTCTGATTTGATTTTCCTTCTTCCTTTTATGATTCTGGAAACATATTCCTGACTGTTAGAAAGCGAGAGTCAATACACCAGGCTATCATTTTTCTCACACACCTTTTTTCTGCCAGAGGTCATGACTTTTTGATTCAAATAACAAGAAAAAAAAGAAAAAAAAAAATGGGATATGAGAGAAGTTAATAGGTTGGGCTGAGGTTAGGGAGTTGCATTTCCTCTCTTGATGGGTTCTCTGGTATGAATGCAGCTGCACATGTACCGGGCTAGGCACTGCTGAACGTCCAAAAACTACAAAATTCAGTTTAAATACATAAATGTGGAGGGAAAAAATTAGCAAGGGATGTCTCACCAGTTTTTCTGATGGCAAGGCTGGCTGGAAGATCTTGATTCCCCTCTGGGCAGGGATGGGGAGCACACAGGATGAGCTTTTCTTCCCCCCGGGGTGACCCATCCTTGCAGGGCTGGGCCCTCATGCTGCAGGTTCCATAGACAACAACTTCTTGTCTTTAAAACCCAATTTTATGCTAATTTAATAATCTTTCTTTTTTTCTTTCTTTATGCTAATTTAATAATCTTTCTTTTTTTCTTTCTCTCTTTTTCTCTCTTTTCCTTCCTTCCTTCCTTCCTTCCTTCCTTNCTAATAGTGTACAAAGACACTAATTTATCTTTCTTTCTTTTCTTCTTCCTTTCTTTCTTCCTTCCTTCCTTCCTTCCTTCCTTCCTTCCTCTTTCTTCCTTTTCCTTTCACATTTCCCCAGAGTTTTGCAAATTCTATATTTGAAGGACAGGGGAAGTCCCCAGGGAATAAATGCTGTAATTCTCTGTGCTGAACTCCAAAGTCCCTTGCAGACACTCGGACAGGTGGGAGGATGAATTCACACGGGTTCAAGACATTCATGTGCTGCTTTAAAAATACACATTAAAGGTCTAAAAGGCCTGTGAAGCTTGACTTTTCATTCTTATAAAATTGATTTATATAAGAAGGTGGAGTGATTCAGAGTGAAATTCAAACCTAAATCTAAATTTTCAAGTGCAATCACACTCAAGCTCAGCACAGAAGGTCTGTTTTGTTGGGGTTTTTTTTCTGAAATACTGGTGAAAATGCCAAGCCAGCACAGCCTCTGTTTCATGGGAAATGTTGTGAAAGTTTTGATTTAATTTAATTCTATTCCTATTTCCCAGAAACTGGAAATTTACTTTTTGAAAGCGCTGAAAACATGCTGTTTACTAATGAAATAAATAATAGCAGCTGGGAGGCCGAGGACAGAGCTGATTTCGTAAGTGGCTGCCAGGATGATGGGGAGCTGTGGCTCAGAGCAAACCTGCTGCCAGCTCTGTTTTCAGAGCAAATGCTGGCTCCAGCTCAAGGATGCACAGGGAGCCTGGGAGCTCTTGGTGCCACGGCTTTATCTGGAAAGTCAACATTTCCATGTCTGCAGGAGGGAAAAAAATGAAGGTTTCTACCTGGAAGGAGGTTGGAGCCAGGTGGGATCAGGCTCTGCTCCCAGGGAACAGGAACAGGAGGAGAGGGAACGGCCTCAGGCTGGGCCAGGGGAGGCTCAGGTTGGACACCAGGAGCAATTTCCCCATGGAAAGGGAGGTCAGGCCTTGGAAAGAGCTGCCCAGGGAGGTTTGGAGTGCCCATCCCTGGAGGTGCCCAAGGAAGGCCTGGATGTGGCACTCAGTGCTCTGGGCTGGGGACAAGGTGGGCATCGGGCACGGCTTGGATTTGACAATCTGGAGATCTTTTCCAGTGTAAATTATTCCGTGATTAGGACTAAATTCAAGAGGATCTTAAAGATCATCCAGTTCCACCCCCTGCCGTGGGCAGGGACACCTTCCACTGTTCCACATTATTCAATCCTAGTCCAACCTGGCCTTGGACACTTCCAGGGATCCAGGGGCAGCCACAGCTTCTCTGGGCAGAAAGAAAGCTGATAACCAAAAAGCACATGGCCTATTTCTATGAAAAGGTGTATTTTGAATAGTATATTTTTTTACTCCTTTCCACTTCTCTGATGGTTCAAGTTTTAGCAACCATGAGACCAGCCTGCTTCAAGTCTTGCTCCTTTCCTCAGTCTCTTAGACCCAATATTTGATAATATTTTAGTCCCTGACTCATGCTAATGGCTCACACAAAGATGAGCCAGATAAACAGGAATGTCCCCCACAGTGATGCCAAATATTGAAAACTGGCTCTGCAGCAATGAAAGAAACGTTTTGATTTTACAGGGACACTTTCTTGAAGCATTTGAGAGTTTACACTTCCATTTCAGAGGGCTGGAACAACAACACATCACTGCCTGCCAAGGGCTGGTGAACACAGACGGGGTTGCTGTTATTTACATGAATTTACATAATTCACAGACCAAGAATCATTTGATGCAGTGATAAATGATATAAAAGGAGATAAGCTGCAGCAAAATTCGCAGTTCAGCTTGTGGTCATCCTGGGGCAGATAGGGGCAGGATTTATTGTATTTTCAGTGTTTGCTTTCAAATTATTCCCACAGCTCTCCTCGGCGTGTGCTGCGTTTCCTATCTGTCCTCAGTATCCCACACTTCCAGACAGACCCAGAGCAGGGAACAAAGTTGGTTTTGGTGGTTTTTAATTAAGTGAACGCTGCAAGCACGTGTTGGTAAATTTTCTGCTTTCAAGGTACCAAGGTTTTGACTTGTGGAGGTGGAATGTGGTCCTGCTTTGCTTCTATCCCACTCGGAGCAGGTTAATGCTCCGGAGGCCTCTCTGCTTAGATCTCCCTTCGTTCCCAAAGCCCTGCCTCTGGTGTGAGGTGATGGATGCCTGGAAATGAACTGTGGGGGGATTTATTCCGGGAGAGGAGATAAAAATAATTCAGCCTGTTTCTCTTTGCCCTGAAACGTTGGACATTTTTGTGAATTATGAGCAGCCAGCACGTCTTGTTCTCCAGAGGGTCAGGTAGGGAAAGGCTTCAGAGCTGGCAAGATAAGCCTTCCCTAGAAACTGGCCTGGACTTACACATCCAGAAATAACCCGGAGTTTTCAAGGTCTGGGGGGCTGTCCAGTGATTTAGGGGAAAAAAAAAAAATCCCTGTGACATGAAATGCAAACAAAAAAAGGCAGCGCTTTTGCAGCACAGCTAAATTGAGAAGCAAAGAGAAAATACCAGGAAGGGCCATTATAGAATAGTGCCACTGGAATTAAATAGATAACTTGGGAGGCAGGGAATTTCCCCAGGCAGGATTTGGCTGCGTGCCTGCCCCAGTAAAGCACTTTTTGACATTAAGGCAACAGCAGAGAGAAACTGGGACTTTCAAAGGCAGTTTATCTCCAGTTGTTCCAGTGTTATTCTCTAATTGGCCTGGACTCTGGAACATTAAAGGAGTTGACAAATGCTACAGGAGTAAGAGTATTAGTAACTAATGCACTTAATGATCTTGAGTAGACTTAATACATGAGGAATGAATTCTCCTTTATTTCGTAGGAATGCAAAGGAACCTTGCCATAGGCATTAATTGCATTTAATTCCGTGTTAGGGCCCATTCATCCTACCAACAACTTGGATAACAGCCCGAGAGTAAATGTGATTCTCTCTGGAAGTGTTTCTTCTGATCAAATACTTCAGGTACACAAAACTGAAAATATTTCTGTGACACTGCCACGAGTTTTTAATTTTTTTTTTTTAAATGTAGTCTTAAACCAACCTGCTTTTCTGAGTGCAGAAATTGGCTCTCCAAAACAAGTAGGAGTACAGATGGATGCAATATTTTTATTTTGTGCTTCAGATGGTACCATATGCCAAGCCTTAGGAGGTGCTCAGCTGCCAAGAAGGTACAAATAGAGATTTACACAAGGTGAAACCAAAAGGTGAAACTGCCACATTTTCACACAGCAGGGCTCAGCGAAGCGTCAGCCTGTCCTCAGAGAAATGGTGGCTCCTCCGCTGAGAAATTCCAGTTTTGCTTTGTGTCACAGCAATTTCTCTCCAATTACCTTCTCTGTGACCCCTCGAGGTAACTGGGAGTGCTCAGTTTTGGCTGAGGGAGGAAGTGGGGGATGTTTGTGAAGGTGGGGAATAGCTGAGGGTTCTGTAGGTGGGGAATGGCTTCAAAAATCCACATTTGTGAAGGTGGGTAACGGCTGGGGATTTATAAGGTGGGGAATGGCTTCAAAAATTCACATTTTTTGAAGGTGGGTAATGGCTGAGGATTCAAAAGGAGCTTGGGGATCATCACTGTCTTATCAGAGCACATCTCCTGTCAATTATTCAGGCAGTGAACTACCCTGATATTCACCTCATACCAAGCCCACAGGCAGCATAAGACTGTGTGATATCCCAAATCATCAATCTGTGAGTATGGAAGCACTGCTCAGAAAACAGAGAGGGTCTGATGATCTCTTTTGGGGTCAGATGATCTCTTTTGGGGTCAGATGATCCCTTTTGGGGCCAGCAGGCTCGTTCAGCTTTCCCACAGCAGAGGCCACAGACAGCTGAGCCATTTCCAGAACACCTCCCTCCATCTCCCCTGCCCTCACCTCCCTTGTCATTCAGTGGGGTTTGTTTGCAGCCCTTTCCCACGGCTGGGATGGGGGTGGCAGGGATTGGGAAGGCAGTCAGCCGACAATTTAGACCACTCCTTAAAAACTCAACTTCTGAACTGCTTCTGCCTCCCCACTCCCCTGTGCTTTAATTTGAAATGATTTCATGTGCCTTGAACTGGGTCCTCGGCCAGTGTGGCTCTGCTGGCACCAGGGGAGATTCACTGATTTCCACGAGCTGGGAATCACGGGATTTGGGTGGGAAAAGTCCTTTAAGATCATCAATTTTGGCCGTTAACCCCCCACTAAACCCTGTCCCTGGGCACCACATCTCCCCATCTTTTGGACACACCCAGGGATAGATGTGCCAGGCTTTGGCAGCAACACCAGAGCGCTGCAGACACCAAACAGGAGGATTTAAAAAGCTGCTCCTTCACTGGGCACTTTGCCCTGTTGATCCCAAACCGAGTGCGTGTGGTTATTAGTGAGAGTTGGGGTTGTGCAGCCTGGGGAAGAGGAGGCTCTGGAAAGACCTTCCAGCACCTTCCAGCACCTAAAGGGGCTCCAAGAGAGCTGGAGAGGGACTTTTCACAAGGGCATGAAGTGATAAGTGAAAGGACAGTGGCTTAAAACTGACAGAGGGCAGGCTTAAATTAGATATTAGAAAAAAGAAATCATTTATTAAACATGAAACAAGCTCATCCTAACCACTGCTTTACACCATTAAACATGTTTCTTCTCCAAATTGGCAACCCTTATTTTCGAATAGGTTTGGGCTACATTAAGCTGTTAATTATTAGTTTTTGTAGCAAACTCATTATCTCCTCCCTCTTCAATATTTCACTGCAATTTTATATTACGCCTCTGCTATTTATTGGCAGGTTATCTTGGGTAGACTAAGAATGGAAATAGAATGAAGAAGTTAGAATTGTAATTTTAAATTATTCCTGAACTTTAAATTATTCCTGAAAGTGTTGAGACGCAGAAGTACTGCAATTTGCTAAAATACAGCTTATAAAAAGTTGGGAAAATTTCTAGATAATTAGAGCAACCCAGGCTTCCAGAACTTCCTTGGCAATATCACAGTTATTAATTAGGAAGGATATGCTCTTCCCAGCGATAGAATTCTGCCACTGGTGATGAAATAGTTCCACAGTTCGTGGTCTGAAAGCGACGTGCAGGAAAAGCACACGGGGTGGTGGGACGGGGGGACACGGTGGTTTTGGGATGTCACCCGGTGCCAGTGACCAGCAGGATGCTCCCAAAAATCCATAAATTGGGGGTGGGGGTGTGGATAAATATCAGCAGCCACCGTGAGGGAGAGCTGTGTGCCCACCTTCTCCAGGGAGCTCGTGCCAGCTGGAGTTTAACGTGCCAGGCTCTCCCCGAAGCCCAGAGCTGTGGATAGAGGAAAGGAATATCCCCTGAGAATTATTTGGTGATATTTCAGTGCCACCCTCGGAACAAGCCCATCTGCAGCCGTGAGGCTCTGCTGGACAATTTGTTTGCAGGGAAGATGGAGGAATGGCTGTGGTCACCCACAGAACCATTGGATGGTACACTCGGTGCTCGCTGTGGGTGTTTTCCTTGTTCAGCTCACCACAATTTAGCAATTATTCATCCCAGCCTTTTAAATGTTGCCCAGACAATGGGTTTGCTGGTGGTATGAGGAATTACTGCTTCTTCCCAGGCCCCACCCCGGGACCTCCCAGGGGGTTTCCAGCAGGAATTGGGCTGATTTGAGGAGAAATTGGCCACTCTCTGGGCCGATGTCGCTGCTTTCCCTCTGCTACGTGTTGTACAAGAGATCCTCTTCTGTTACCTGATCATACCTTAGCATCATAATCCTGATGATAACCTGCATCACTCCCCAGCTTAAAACTGCAAATCCAGACAGAGAGACAAAGGCTGGGACCCTGCAGCTCCCTCCCTGCCTGCAGCTGGGATTGGATGTGGTTGGGAACACGAGGAGAGTGACTCGGGACCGTGATGCCCATGCTGGAAAACACCTTTTCCCCCGAATCTGTGTAAGCACACAGCTGAAACAGGATTTTTGGCCACCAAATTACTGCATAATCCCCTTAGGAAGGGACCTGTCTGCTCCCAGCAAAGGCAGCAGGTCCTCTCCATGGCCATGGGAGCAGAGACAAGCATGGATGTCTCAGGCCTTCACAGCACTCATCAGAGCTTTATGAATTTGTGTTGTTTGTTCCTTGAATTTACAGTATCTCTTACGTAAAAGTGTGCCAAAAGGCTCCCCAGCCTCTTTGAGAAAATAAAAGCAGATATTTAAAAAAAAAAAAAAAAGCCCTGAAACGTGCTCCTGCTGAGGGTGCTGGTGCTTTGGCACAGAGGAAATGTTGAAGGTGGTACCCAAATGAGTGGTGCCAGGAGGTGCACAGGCAGAATGGACCAGACCACAGCAAGATTTAAGTTCTGCTTGAGGTCACACCTACAGCAGCCACAGCAAAAAAATGGATCAGTGTTGTGGCTCAGAGTCCACTTTGCCTCAGTCTCTGGGGTTCTTTTCTTCTGGATTTTACATTAAAAGACAGGAGATGCTGAGTTGTTCTTCTGATTTGATGTTTATTAATTCTTATCTAAGGCACANTGCCACTAATTTATTTTTACTTATAATCCAGTAACAATTCATCTACAAGCTGCATTGCGGAATTTTTACACCAATATCTAGAAGCCTAGGTTTGAGAAGAAGAAAGGACAAAGAAGAAGAAACCAACACCCAAATCCTCCATCTTCTTACTAAATCCCATAAACCTAATTTTCTACATCTCTACGTATTTCACCCAGTGACATAACAAATTTCTTTTTAATTACACGGCAACAGCTTCAGTGCTATCATAAAATAAAGGGAGTTTTTTCCAAGGTCTCAGATCAAATGCAGTGTGTCTCTGGGGGTCAAAATCAGAACTCAGGGTTCCAACAGCTCAGTTCTCATTTTCCTGTGCCAAGGGTGAGACCTCTGCTTGCACAGCTCAACTCTCTCCCCTGCAGCCTTGCAGAACGGAGTCACCTTGTTTCTGCTGTGCCTGAGCAGGAGGGGAGAGTCTCCAGGGCATTGCTGGGGGCCAGGTCCTCATGGGCAGGAGCAGCCACCAATTCCTGAATTCCTGAGTCTCCTGCCACTGCTGATGGAGAAAAAAGTGCCCCTCGAAATGTGGGTTCTCTGAGACCACCCTCATGAGTGGTCTCTGTGTCACCTGGGGTTGGGTTTAAAGCCCTGGAAAACGAGGGAACAGCCCTGTGGGCTGGTTAAGGCTGTCCCTTGGGTTTGATTCTTGCACCCCTGAGCAGGCTGCTGCTTTATATGGGGTGTTTTTCAGAAAGATTCTGCTTTCTATAACCAGAATAACTCCAGGCTCCCCTCCAGAGGTGCCGGCCTGGCCACGCTCTCCCCACGCCCTCTCTCCCACCTGCCTGGCCGTGGGGGTTTTTTGTGCATGGCCACAGCCTCAGAGTTCAGAGGTACCTCAGGGCAGCAATGTAACTCAGTTACCAGCTGTAAAATGCACTGATAAAGCAGAGCAGATGTTAAAGTGCAAGCTCAGTTCCAGGCCGTGCACGCACAGGTTCCCCCAAGTGGCCTTGTGGGGCCTCTCTGCCATCGATTCGGTGACGTTGTGCTGACTGGAGACACCCTCCTGCAATCAGAGAGCTGAGAAATGCCACTGGCTCTTTGCCATGTGAAAGCTTTTCCTCAGAATCTCCTGCTGGATATTCCCTTTTTCCAGAATCACGGAATCACAGAATGGTTTGGGGTGGAAGGGACCTTAAAGAGCAGCTCATTCCCACCCTGCCATGGCAGGGACACCTTCCACTGTCCCAGGGTGCTCCAAGCCCCAATGTCCAACCTGGCCTTGGACACTTCCAGGGATGGGACATCCACAATTTCTCTGGGCACCCTGTGCCAGGGCCTCCCCACCCTCCCAGGGAACAATTTCTTTTGTATATCTAACCTAAATTTCCACTCCTTCAATTTGAACCCACTGGCACATAAATCGCCTCCAAAAATAATCTGGCGTGAACACAACGCCCTGTTTTTCCAGTCTCCAAGAAAAGAGGGGAAAAAAACCCCAAACCCAAACATACTCTTCTGGAGGACAAACTCATGGAATGTGTATTCCCAGCTTGGCACAGGGAGCGACCTTCTTCCGTGAGGTTGAGGCACAGCAAACAGAACGTGTGATGAATGGCTGGGGGATATTGTTAGCACGTGTGCCTGGCACTTGGGAAAGAAGAGATGAAATACCTGACTCGTATTTTCCAGTCATTTTCATCCCCCATCAAAACAAACTTCTCCTTGTGTAAACGGAGGCAATTAGTTAATCCACATACTGCCAGTATCTGCTTTGATGCAGAATCAAACATTGTCCTGCATCCAGGGGATTTTTCCTGCAACAGAAACAACAACAGAAGTGATATATTCTGGTCCTGGGAAATGGACTGGAACATTTGGCGATGCGTGCAGGTCTTGGAATATGGGTTTTACTGAGACTAAACCATGCTGAATATAATCCTTTGAATTCCCAATCTCACACACGTTAAAAAAAAAACAAAACCCAAAACCAACCCCCCTCCCAAAAAAGAAAAACAGTGGAGTGTTTATTGAGCGACTGTCTTTGCCCCTCAAGTCAAAGGAGGCTTTGTGCTGTCCACCTGCAGATCTTCTTAACTCTCCTCCTGCTTTCTCCTTCTTTGTGATGATGAAAGCTTTCCTACTCTAAAGCACAAAAAGGAGTTTATTGTTTTTATGTCCAATTGCAGACCTTCCTATTCAGAATTTCCAGGTAGTACAGTCAAGATACTGACGGCCCTCAATTTCAAAAATAAATAGCAGCCACTTTTTTTTATTTTTAACACAGCAGAGCAACCTCCTAAAAGCTGAGGGAGAAAACCCCTCGGTGCCTGCTGCCTTTGGTGTCTCGTTCCCATGAAAATACACGATGCTGCTGCTGAGTGGTGTGACATTCTGGCTGTGAGCCCCTCCTGCCACCCTGCCACCTTGTTGGCACACAAACCTCATCATCTGTGTGCCCATCAAACCCGAATCTGAGGAGCTCACGCAGCTCTTGCTGCCAGAACCAGAGTAACTGGGGAGTTCCTCAGCTGTTCTTTGGTGATGGTTTAATGTCACTCTTCCATCCAACTCTCCCTCTTTTTGAGGCAGGAACAGTGACTGCTTTGTAAGGCTCAGAATGTGTCTGCTGGAGGAACTTCTCGAGAAGTGCAAGGTCCGAGTGAGCTCATTGCTGTTCCCGCTTGATCTCGGGTTGTCGCTGACACTGAGGGATGCCAAGGGTTTGCCAAGGGCCCGTGGGTGGCACGAGTGCTTAGCCAGGCAATTTCTGGGCTGATGCAAAATTAGTGACTCACATAAGCTACTTCTTAAGAAGATCAAGCCTCTCTGGCTCATTAAAATCCAAACGGAATGGGAAGAACCCAGACACGGCAGCTCGATGAGTCGGATGGGCTCTTACGACATTTATTTTGATACTGTAAAAACTACGGCCAAAAAAGTGACGCCGAGCCTCAAGCTGGAGCTATTTGGGGGTATTTGTCCTGATTTCATCCCAGCAACCACTAAAAAGTACCACCTGCACGTCCCTCTCTTGGCCAAAAATCTGGACACAAGCCTCTTGTGTTAACTCAAAGTCTTATCTGCAGGATTGAAAAGTCTGCTGCTCCTATAACCTTTTTTTTTTTCCTTCTTTTTTTAATAGGTGTTAATGTTTCTGGATACGCTTTAAAGGAGACTTTACAGATGTATATGATAGTACTTACCAGCACATCTGCAATTGTAAACCAGGCATGCCCTGCAAATTGCACAATCCATCACTGCTGTTACCGAGCCCTGATAAAACAACTGCTCCTGTGATAAGTGTCCGAGCCCTTTCATATGTTACTAGAGTCAATGATAAAAGCCGCAGTTAAATTTTAATAGGGCATGTTTACAAAGGCATTTTTTAACTAATGCCAAAATACACAATCTGTAGCCCGTATTTTTATACACCCCAAGGTGGAGTCTAGGTTATTTTTATGGTAAACATATGGAAGCTTGTTTGACTTGCTATTTTTTTCCAA